>CM065737.1:54424998-54442498 GCA_033310375.1 Conus canariensis
AAAGAGAAAACACCTCCAAAGAAATCCAGACGCCAAGAAAAGATGGACAAGATCAGGGTCCAAAAGAAAAACCTCAAGATGCAAATGAAGACCGCACTGCCAGCTGAAAAACAAGGCTTGGAAAAACTGTGGAAAGACCTGAAAGAAAAACACAGCGCCCTCAGCAAAGCGGAATCTGCGAGGAAGAGGAAGAGCAAAAAGAAGAAGACACAAGAGCGCTTCTTCAGAGACCCCTTCCAGTTTGCCAGAACACTGTTTGAGCAGCCAAAATCTGGGACCCTAAGTGTGGACAAAGGAGTTCTTGAGCAGCATCTGAGGAAAACATACTCTGACCCACAGAGCAAAGCACCACTCGACATTCAAGGTCTGGTGTGGCCAACCAACCCTGAGGAACAGTTCAATGGCAAGCCTCCAACGTTGGCGGAAATCAAGAAGGTGGTCGACAAAGCCCGAGCCAAATCATCACCAGGGCCAAACGGAATACCTTACCAGCTTTACAAGAAATGTCCCAAGGTGCTGGAGTGGCTCCACAGGCTGCTGCGATCGGCTTGGAGAAACCAGAAGATCAGCGGCCAGTGGATGACGGCAGATGGTGTGTACATCCCCAAAGAGCAAAACTCAAGTGACATCAGCCAGTTCAGGCCAATATCACTACTGAACGTCGAAGGGAAAATCTTCTTCTCTGTCATGGCAGCAAGGCTGACCAAGTACCTGATGGAAAACAAGTACTTGGATGTGTCAGTCCAGAAAGGTGGCATCCCAGGCGTGGCTGGCTGTGTAGAACATGCCACAATGATCTGGGACGCAATCCAAAAAGCAAAAACAGAAAAGAGAGACCTGGACGTAGTGTGGCTTGATCTGGCAAACGCATATGGATCTGTGCCCCATGAGATGATACAGTTGGCTCTTGAGATGTACCATGTGCCAAAGAACATCCGCGACATGCTCAAGAAGTACTTCAATGGCTTCTCAATGCGGTTCTCTACCAAGGAGTACACAACAGACTGGATCAACTTGGAAGTGGGTATTGCAATGGGCTGTGCAATTTCCCCAATACTGTTCGTGCTGGCAATGGAACTCATCTTGAAAGCAGCAACAAACAACGCGAGACAAACAGACCTTGGCGATGGATACAAGATGCCTCCTCTCAAGGCCTTCATGGATGACACTACAGTGATTTCATCCAGAGAAGACGAGACACGTCATGTGCTGGAGAGGCTGGACGACATAGTTGCCTCATCCAGAATGAAGTTCAAGCCAAAGAAATCACGGAGTCTCTCACTGAGGAAAGGAAAAGTGGCCGGATCTGTGGTCTTCAGTGTTGCCAACCAGGCCATTCCAACAGTCACAGAAGAACCAGTCAAGAGCCTTGGAAGATGGTATGATGATACGCTGAAAGACACACAAAGAGCAAAAGAAACCAAGCAGATGGCGGAGGAAGGCTTGGAGACCATTGACCAGTGTGGGCTCCCTGGCAAATACAAGGTCTGGTGTCTGCAGTTCATGCTGATACCAAAGCTGCTATGGCCTCTGATGATATACGACATCTGCACCAGCATAGTGGAGGCAATGGAAGCCAAAATCAACAAGTTCACAAGGAAATGGCTTGGTGTCCCACCCTGTCTGACTGACATAGCGCTGTACTGTCGCCAAGCAAAGCTGAAACTACCACTGAAATCCATCCTGGAGGAATACAAAGCAGGGAAGATCAGACTTCAAAGCATGCTGGAGGATTCAGGAGACAAGGTGGTAGAAGCAATCAAGCCCCAGCTGAAGACAGGCAGAAAATGGAAAGTTCAAGAGGCGATGGATTCTGCAAAAGAAAGTCTCAAGATCAGAGAAATAACAGGACACACACAGACCAACAGACAAGGACTAGGGGTGACCAAAACTGAATGGTGGTCAAAGGCCAAAGGAAAAGCCAAAAGAGACATGATGATTCAGGAGATGAGAAAAGAAGAAGACCAAAAAAGACTCCAAAAAGCAGTCCAGCAGAGCCAGCAAGGGCAATGGACAACGTGGGAGAATGCACTCCAAAGAAGTCTCACTTGGAATGACATTTGGCACATGGCCCCTCTCAGGATCAGCTTCATTCTCAGATCTGCATATGACCTTCTGCCCTCAAATGCAAACCTGGTGAAGTGGGGGAAAACAGACGATCCTGCATGCCCCCTCTGCCATGAAAAACAAACAGTGGAGCATGTCCTAAGCTCATGTAAAGTAGCCCTGGCTCAAGGAAGGTACACATGGAGGCACAACCAAGTGCTCAAAGAGATTGTACAAGTAGTCTGGGCTAGTACCAACACTACAAAAGGGAAAATCAGGACTCCAAAAGCACCCGCAACATTCTTCACGGCAGGAGGCAGCAAATCATGGCCAAGAACAACAGTGCCACTCGAAACATGCAGGCAGAGTCTGCTGGACGGGGCAGATGACTGGGAGTGCACTGCAGACCTCCCAGAATGGAAGAGTCACCCAGAGATCATCAGCAACAGTGGCATGAGACCAGACATAGTAGTCCACTCTAAGTCAACCAAGCAGCTGATCATGATCGAGCTCACGGTGCCATATGAGAACAGAATGGAGGCAGCTCAAATCTACAAGACTGAAAAGTATGCTGATCTGGCAAACAGCCTGAGGAGAGAAGGCTATCAGGTCAAAGTCCTCACTGCAGAAATTGGAGCTAGGGGGTTTGTAGGAACGTCTGCATACAGCCTCATGAAACAGCTCTCAGTTGCAGGGAAGGAAAAAACCAGAGCCCTGAAAGCAATGGCAGAAGCGGCAGAGAGGTGTTCAAGCTGGATCTGGTCAAGGAGGAACAAAAGTGAACTTCATAAGGCTTAATTTCCCTACAAATATCAGGTGTCCCTGTGGCTCAGTGGTTAAAGCGCGAGTCATTAAGTGGAAAATGAGCATGTCCAGAGGGTCATGGGTTCGAATCCCAGCCATGGCTCGTCCCAAGATGGGAAAAAAAAAGGGGCAGCAGAGGGACATCCGGAGTCATGAACCGGGTGTGGCCCAACCCCCCTAGAGTGTCAGGAGATAAGGGCCGAAACACTTGCTTGAAGGGGGCTTCTCTTCTGAGGACTCTCTGCTGCCACGCTCTCCACGAGTTTCTTTCTACATTCTGGCAGGTCGTTTATAAAAACTGTGAACAGAATAGGTCCAAGAATACTTCCCTGCGGAATACCGCTTAAAACATCTATACTTGAAGAATAATTATTTCCAATTCTCACCCTTTGTACTTGATTAGAAAGAAAGCTCTTAATCCAGTTGTATACATTCCCATTTATACCATAACCTTCTAATTTTTTAACAATCGGTAGTGGGGCACAGAGTCAAAGGCTTTTCTAAAAGCCAAGTAAATTATGTCCAAAGCAAGCCCATCATCGATCATATTTGTAAAATCTTCCATTACTTCTAAAAGTTGTGTCATACAAGATTTACCCTGTCGAAACCCATGTTGGCAATCTGAGTATAAGAAAAAATCATTCATATGGTTTACTGCTGCATCTCTCACAAATGACTCAAGCACTTTGCAAAGGATACAAGTCAAACTTACAGGGCGATAATTTCCGGGGTCAGACTTGGTGCCTTTTTTAAATATATAGCAGTTACAGTTGCAAATCTCCAATCACTGGGTACCACTCCTTCACTTATTGATTTATTAAATAACACACACAAAGGTACTGCTAGTTCTTCACGTAACTCCTTTAATACTCTAGCTGGTAAACCATCTGAACCAAAAGCATTAGTAACATCCAATTTACTTAATTTTTCTTTTACCGCTAACGGTGTAATGACTATATCACACAGAATTTTTCCATCAGATAAAGAGGCGCTGTCGATTTCAGGAACATTTTCAATATTTTCATGTATGAATACACTAGAAAAGAATTTATTTAGCACCTTGGCCTTATCATTATCACTAACTGCAATATTACCATCTTCTTTTCTCAGTGGACTAATTAAGGAGTTGACGTTCAATTTTGAGCGGACATATTTCCAGAAGCATTTAGGATTCTTCTTACTACTTTTTGCAATTTCATGCTCATAGTCCCTTTTTGCTTTTCTCACCTCTCTAGAACATTCATTTCTCAATTTAATATAATTTTGGTAATCTATACCATCTTGTGTGATCAAAAATCTTTTGTATAAATTGTACTTTTTTAACATTTTCTTTATTACAGATTTCCTCATCCACTTTGGTCTTAAATTCTTGTTACCTTTACTTCCAATTTTGGGTATATATATAAATCCATTGCTTCTTGAATTTTGTTTCTTATAGCTGACCAACATGTTTCCACATCTAAGCTATCTAACTCAGTCCAGTCAACCTTTCTAAGATCCTCTCTCATTTTGTTGCAATTCCCTTTTGCATAATTATATTTATGGTGTTTGCTTTGCTTGTCATAGTCATCAATTGGAATATATACATCAAATATCAGCACATCATGATCGCTTTTCCCAACTGGACTGTGGTTTTCAATGTCAGATATCAGGTTATCGTCATTTACAAGAATCAAATCAATCAAGCTAGGTTTTTGTCCTGTTCTTCTCCTAGTTGGACTATGAACAGACTGAATCAGATATGTATCATTAACTGCTTCCACAAACACTTCGTTTTCCTTCGAGGGTTCTGGCCAGTTTATTCCTGGATAATTAAAGTCTCCCATTATACAGGCGTGATCAAACTTTTTAATAATATCTGAATGTAAAATATCCAAAAGTTTAGTATCATTTTCAGCATTCGAACTAGGACTTCTATACATACATCCAAGTAACAGTTTTTTTTAAAATAACACCACACACTCTCTTGAAATGTATGTTTGTTTAGTTCATTACAGGGTTGAGCATGAAAGGAATGCTTTACATACAATGCTACCCCTAGAATGGGGTCTTTATTCATAAAACAATCAAAACCAGGAATACAATACTCAGGCATATTTATATCCAACTGTCGTTTAGCTTTAATTTCAGTTAACGCAATCACACTCGCATTTTTTTTCTTGAATCAATGAAAATAACTCACTCTTCTTGTTCAAGAAACTATCCAGATTTGAATAAATTACAGCACAACTATTTGAACAGAATGTATCTTGATCAATATTAAAACTATGTACATTTCCATTCACATTCAGTCATTGCTTCACTCCCCCCCCCCCCCCCACCAGCACCAGCACCACTGGCTATCCTCTTAACAATTTTCCCACCTCTTATGATCCAGTCATTGTCTCCTGTTTCCCTGTTTCCTTTTTCTTGGTTTCAAGCAAGTATTTCAATTCCCTGTGTCTCTGCCTCTGTAAAGGGGTGATCCATCTGGCTCTCGTCTTAATTTAATCCTTTCATCTTAATTATTAATTTATTCATCTGCCTTCTTCTTCTTCTTCTTGTATTTAGGCAGCCAACATCTACAGTCAGACGAATCAGCCGCCTTCTGTAAATCCTGCTAAGGGTGGTCTCGATTTGCAGTTGATGTGGTGTAGGGTGTACACTAGTTCGCTCGCAGTGACATGCCCTTGTGAAACTGAAACGTGTGTGTGTGTGTGTGTGTGCGTGCGTGCGCGCGCGCATAACAAAATTGTTATAAAGTATGACACCAGCATTGAGAGTAACAATGACAACATCCTACAATTAAAATAACTTACAATGAGAGTACATATTAACAATGTAAAGATGACCTCGCATCCGAGTCCCGGTTCCCAGTTCAGTTGTCTAACCACATCAGAACTAGACATTACATCCCGTTCAAACACTTTGGTCAAACTCAAAGGTATGTTCACTAACCTTTTTGGCACAAACATGCCACAATTAACATGACTGACCACTTCAGCACCAGCATCATCATCATGGTCAATTCGTTTCAACTTCCCAAATCTTCGAAAGCGACCACAGTATCTCTCTGGTTCGGGAAAACCTGGATTGCTTCCGGGTTAGCTTACTCTCTCTCTCTCTGCTTTTCCTTTTTTTTTTCCCCCTTCCGCAGGGTCGGAATGAAAATGGAAAGTGAAAGTCTTTGGTAGGAGTAGCCTATTTATATGAAGCAGTGAGAGCGGAAGGTGGAGATGGGCGGGGGGGGGGGGGGGGGGGGGGGGGGAAGGTGCTTGCCTGAGAAATAGCAGGACAGAGGTTTGGGGGTGGGCAAGTTAAGTGCTATCTGAGGAACTTACCGGGGAGAAAGCAGTGGAGTCACCCTCCCTTCAGAATGTTTCAATAGTTGTTTTGGGGGCTACTACCGAGATTAATCAGCTTTAGGAACTAGTTGGCATCGTTGTTTGGATATTTCATTTAGACCTGTGGCAGTGTAACCTCATTCACCGACACGCAACCGAAGAATGATAAGCACAGCTGAGTGTCATGTGACTTACCCTGAGGGGTAAGACTGGTTCAAGTATGTGAACTATAAAGTCTTGTCATATCTATGCAGTCTTATATTCCTTCACCCTCACCCCATCCCACCCCCCACAATCATGACCCAAAGACGAGCCTATTTTGTGACAGCTCTGAGCTGGACCTGTAAACTTGACCGACTGGGCTGTTACTCAGCTGATCAGAAAGTTTCCTGTCCTCCTCTGTTATTCTCGTCCTTCTTACCCTCTTCTTTTTTTTATCTCTCCCCCCCCCCCCCTCCTCCGCTTTTTTTTCTCGCCCCTCTCAACTTTCCCGGAAAACGGTACCCCTCATTCGCCCCTCCCTGAACCCGGCTTTCTCTGTCCCTTCCCGAACTGAATCATTTACATATGAACCATTTCTATGTACTTTTTGATTGTCACACTCTGTCTACTCATAAATAACTTCACACTTCAATGTAATTTTTTGCTTTGTTTTGTTTCAAACATTTGTCTGTCAATCTGTTTGTTCTGTGTCTATTTAGTTTCGTTTTCCTTCCATTTTTTTTTTTTTTTTTTTTGGATAGCATCCTTGTCAAGGCCTCAAACTTGGTGGATATGACATCATCAGTCTGCCTGCATCCATAATGGCTGAACTTCCGACCAGGACTTCTGAAATGGTGAGTACTGCGATTATTTTAACAAATTTGAATGGCACTTTTCTGCATTTTATGTTTGCTGGCTAGCAGGCATTTTTCCAGACTCTGAAGCGTGGAAAGCAATACATATGAATGCCGTAACGAAGACATAATGCAGAGAAATCCACCTCGAAAAGAACTGTCTCGGCGTTGGCACTGTTCTAAAATTAGTCTGTGGTCAACAGAACAATGAGTGAATGACTGATCCATTGATTGGTACTGATGGCTTATAGTGTTTATTTGCAAATTGTGAGACACACACAGTTGCAAGTAGACTCCCGAATCATTCAGATTGTTTCTGTTGTTGCTTATATAAGAAATAAAACGTATTTACTCACGATCTTTTGTAGTTCTATTAGTAATGTGACCTCTATCTGTGGCCACAGCCTGAGCCTAGTGGGTCAGTCGCTCGAGTGCATTGCCCTCTGAAAATGATCTCATCGAACAACCATTGATCAGGTCAATAATAGTCAAAAATTACAGCTGACCTTCCAAATTGAAGATTGAAGACTAGTGTTGCTGTTGCTTAACAGAGAGAAATTTGAATAATGCGCATTTCTTTTGTTCTCTCTCTCTCTCTCTCTCTCTCTCCCCCCCCCCCCCCCCCCTTTTCTGTGTGTCCCCTTTTCTGTGTGTGTGTGTGTGTATGTGTGTGCGTGCATGTGTGTGTGCATGCGTGCGTGTGCACGTGCATGAGTGTGCGTGCACGAGTGCGCAAATGTTGACTTGAGGTATGTGTCTGTGAGTATGCCGGGGGTTCATTACAATAACTAGCTCCTCATGTCTTATGGAAATTCTGTGCTTGCAAGAGGCTTTTTCTCTGTAAGTGTGGCAATTTTACTCGTGTGTGTGTGTGTGTGTGATTCTTTACTACCATCACATACTGTTTTGCAGCCTTTGTAGAACCAGTTTCCAGTCTTTGTTCTGGAAATTCATGTACATGTACATCTCTTGTTCAGTTATTGCCCTGCTCAACCTCTACGCAACATTCAACATACATGGCCTTTCCATTCTGTTTAAAAGATTAAAAGTTATCTTTTGGTAATTGGGGCACAGTCATGGATTTACAATGGTTATTATCATACGTTAGTGATTGTACCCAGTCAGTCATGGTTGATCAGGTTCAATCTGCACAAAAACTTCTCATATGTGGTGCGCCTTGGGATCTGTGCTAGGTCCCGTCTTGTTTACACTATATATGCAGCCTCAGTCAGACTTGATTTAATTTGTGGCCACATATGATCTCCACAAATATGCAGATGATATTAAGTTGTCTAAGACTAGAGCACTTCACCTGGAGATTTTTATTCCATGCAGAATGTTACGTATCAGTGATGTTTTGCACTGGATGAACAGTAAAATACTGATGTGAAATCCTCATAAAACTGAACTGATGACTGTTGGCACTCAGTCTTGCATCAGATCGGTTGCTTGGGAATCTGCAGATATTGGTGGTAGAGATATTACATTTAAATCTTCTGTGAAAGATCTTGGTATAAGGTTGGATCAAACTCGTTCTGTGCAAGATAATATTTAGTTGTGTCTGTTGCTTATCATTTTGTGGATGTAGACGTATAGATCAATTAGTATTGAATTAGCTTTTGTGAACTTAGATGTATAGATCTATTAGTATTAAATCAACTTTGTCACATACTGCATTGATGCGCATTATCACTGCCTCAGTAACATCCAGGCTAGATTACAGCAGCTGTTTTTCAAGGTCTTCGGCAGAACAAATTAACCATCTGCAAAGAATTCAAAACAATGGAGCAAGCCTTGTGGGTTTTTTTTTGTGTGTGTGTGAAGAAAAAGAAGTAAAAGAATGCATAACACAGCTGTTAAAGGAACTGGCTGCAGGCTCCCTGAAAAATTTAGGTGCCAGTACAAGTTGCAGTTCTCTTTTTCAACTGTTTTGACGAGTCACTTAAGCCATATTTGTGTGCCTTACTCAGCACATACCATTCCTCTCATAATTTCGCTCTTGTAACGAAAAGCCCCTAAGACTTCCAAAACGCAAAACAAAGACAATTAGGGAACACTGTTTTAGTTTGCACCAAGCATCTCAAAATCACTGCCATCTAGTCTGTGGAACATGTCATGTTTGCCTGAATTCAAATGTAGTGCAAAGGTGTATCTGTTTCGACCAGCATTCCCCTAATCTGTGTTGCAAGCTGTGTGCATCTTGTGGGAGTAGCGGAAGGGGGATCCATGCATGGCATGACAAACATAGAAGCGGCACAGCAGTCCATTTCTCATTTTCTCAATATGAATGGCTTTCAGATCGCAAGTTCCTGTACCAGATACTAAAATCTTGGTTGTGGGTGGTACATGGTAATGTTTTGGCTAATGTCTCAGGAGAAAAGATATGGATTATGGTGTACAGTCGGGGGGGGGGGGGGGGGGGGGGGGGGAGATAATTTTTTGTTATGCCTTTAAAGGGTGTTTTTACCCAAGCAACTCTGAACTAAAATGTTGGGTATTAAGGCCAAGCCACTCAGGATAGCATAGTGCATGCAAGCACACATGTGAACACACGCACATGCCTACGCTCACACTAAATGCGGTAACAACTTTCCTGGTCAGTTTCCTTCTAAACAAGTGTCTCCTACTTTATTCTGCCATCAATACCATCATTCACTTTTCTGAAATCTTTCGGTCAATGGGTGTAATTTATCAGGGACGTCGAAAGGAATTTTTGTTTTCTTTAAATTCAAATGGTCAATCAAAGTGCATCAGAGAAAGAGCTTGAAACCAAATCTAAATCCTTGTAACCAAAGCTTCATTTATGCACTGCAGAGCAAGAGAGCACTCACACACATATTGCCAGTGTTCAAGGATTTCTCCCCCTTTTTTTTTTTCTCTTAAGTTGATTTGCTGAGCTGAGCAAGACAATTTTTTGTAAGCCATCCTACAGGAGAAAGAATGTAGTAAATTCACTCAAACGAGTCACAATCAACATTGATCAAAATTTCAGATTGATCACATTTGCTGAATCAGAGCCTGAACTTCACCATGCTTTTATAGTGGGGAAAAGAAATGCTGAACTCCTGAAAATGGGGAGGACAGCTTTTTGCACAGATACCTCATCTTCACTAAGAGCCATCTCTTCTGTGGAAGCGCTGAGAGCTGTGGGAGTGAAAGCAGAGTTCTTATTTTGGAAGGGGAGGAGTGGTGGGGTGGGGAGACCCCAGTAGTGCTGAGGTGGAGGGCAAAAACCCGTGTTGTAATCTGAACTATCTCCAGTGTGCTCTGTGCTGTCATATCTGCTAGGCCATTCAGTGTCACAAGCAGCATTCCTTTGGAGTTGTGGGCGTGTATTTGTTTTCTTGTGGGAGCAAGAGTTACTCCACTTGTTTGTTGTTTATCTCCTGGAAAAGGTTTGAAGCCTGACTGATCACAGAGAGTGTGTGGAATGCATGATTGACAGTCTGTCACATTGTTTGTCCAGCGGTTCTGAAAGGCAGTAGCCTGTCTTTTTCTCCAAGTTCTGTTTACGGCGTTTTAGAGTGTCTTCATTGATCATGGAGAGGGTGATAGGTGTCTTTTGTTTCTGTTCTTTTTTTCCTTTTTTTTCTTCTTCTTCTGTGTGTGTGTGTGTGTGTGTGTGAGTGTGTGTGTGTGTGTGTGTGTGTGTGTGTGTGTGGTGTGTGAGTATGTTTGTGTGTGTGTGTGTGTGGTGAGTATGTGTGTGTGCGTGTGTGTGTGTGTGTGTGTGTGTGTGTGTATGTGTGTGTGTGTGTGAAATGTAATTGTTTTGCTGTCACTATTGGTTTTATCATCCATACGTGTCTTTTACTTCCCTTTTTTTCACTCATCAGTTATCTCACTTCTGTTGTTCAAATTCATTATGACAGCTTGAATGTCCTGGATGTTGGTAGTTTAGGTTTCTAACTTGGCATGTATGTGTTTGATGTTAAGCTCTATGTGTATGCGTGTGTGCATGTGCATATGCATGGTTATGTGTGCGTGTATGTGCACACATAACCATGCATATGCACACTTTCGAGAATTGCTGTTGCTTTTGTTTTGTTTAAATAGCTGAATTATTAACATCTTTTACTGTCATTTTTCATCACTTAAATTGGAAATATGCATGCAGTCCTAAACCTCTTCCCCCAAACACATGCACAGCAACAGCAATTCTTGAAAGTCAAAATTTGCTGTTCAGTCTGCGCATTATTTCATCTTCACAGATTACAGGACCGAAGTAAAACAGGAAAATATATCTATAGATAATTAATGAAATAATTGAAATAAAAAAAACAAAAAACAGTTGAAAAGAATGAAATTAAACATATTACTTAATTGACACAGTTGAATTATGGCACTGACGTGGACTTGTCAGTGACGTGGCCATTTATTTCATCACTTGCATTGTTAGCATTTTTTTTTTTCCAACAAACACGACACTTTATGAGAAACAGTCTCTTGAATCATACAAAACGTACCTCTGAGTCTGTAATAGAATCGAGTTCACTTGCAGCATCATTTTAATTTGTGATAGCATTCAATTCAAAGTCATTGGTAGGACTCCCTCGAAGTCGGAGTGTGGCTGCCCACGTAATGTTCTCATCCGTAGCTGATGCATTTGTACCATAGTGTTCAAGTGCTTCAGCTGTTCGGATGATCCCTGGAGTCTTTTAGCCAGGGTACAAGAACAACGAGAACAACAACGTTGGTAGGACAGACCCCATGAATAGATGGTGCTCAGAAATCTGCAACTAAGGGAACTAATCTGTGTTGTAGACTAGAGCTTGCGGTCAGCAAAGTGACCTGCCTTTGTCATGGGACAAATGTCTTTGGTGGGCATGCCCAAAGCAAAGTTTCCCCATCAGTCAGCCCAACAGTTCAGTCAGAGACAGAGAATGCCAGAACATACCTGACAGTCTGCATCTTGATCGTTATCCTGGTGTGCGCATCAGACTAAATGTTTGGCTCTCTGGATCGTTTTGCAGGGCCCATAAGCTGAGAAAAGACAACACTATTTTCCTGATTTTGTTTTTTTGTTTCTCCCGAAATAGGTCTGTTTTGCGCAGTCGGTGAGCTTGAGGGTTCAGTCAGGCAGAAAACGCTAAAGATGTTGATGTGAAATGGTGAGCTTGTAATGCAGACTCTGTGTTGCAGTTTGACTTTGGTTATTATCAGTATCATCGATCAACTCAGATCTTCTTGTCTTGAGTTTAACATCATGTTTCTTTACCTAACTGCTCTTGCATTAACTGCTTGATGATCTTCCACACACTGAGAAAAGGTGACATTATTTGCAGTGGAAAGACAGGCATTGACCTTGCTCAGACTCTTTTTGCAGAACAGGTCTGTTGATCTCCATGTAGATTTGTTGTCTTTGACTCTGGCCTGCCACTGGAAACCCAGACCCAGTCATCAGTGTTTTGTCACCCAAAATAATTGCAGACAGCTATCAAATTTTGGTCACGAAAGTCTGTTGGAACATGGTAATCTTGCCTTTTTCAATGTTTCCAAATAGATATTTGTCAGATCGCAGTTTCACTCTTGAATCAGTACAGCTTCATCATGAACTTTCAGTGGGTGACTGACTGATAGATATTCAGCTTGACCAGCTTGGCTTTGTCATTTGTCTGTCTCCATCATTGCTCTCATTGAACAAATGATTTCTGCTGGGAAGTTATCATGAAACACTCGTCTAACTTCATTGTTAGTTACATCTCTGAGTAAATCGGCTCATTCCGTTCATTCATGCCGATATTGCTGCTGTCTTTGCTTAAACTGAACTAAGGTGTCTACCACCATCTGCAATCAGCAGTCTTTTTGACCTGTAAATGGTTCGATCAGATTGACTGACATTCAGACTGCAGGGTAAATTTCCTGTCAAAATGTCACTGAATCATCTCTGGTTCCAGTGACAAGGTCCTCAACACCGTGTGAAGAGTACACTACCTGTGCTTCTCATTTGCATAACAACGCCCATACATGGCCCACACATGAGCTTTCCCAAATGAGAGGGTTTCACACTGGTGCATTTTGTGATGCCTGGGATAAGTACACACCAGAACGTTTCCCAATAGTTAGGGGATGGGTAAGATGTGTCAGATATTCAAAGACAGAAAAATTAGTGGGAGTTCGGTGTGGCTTGGTTTTCTCCTCCTCATGTTTTGAATTTATCTTTTTTTTTTTCTCCTTTCGCCTGAAATGTGCAGTAGTGAGAGAGGAGTAGACAGAAAGTAGAGAAGTTATCAGGAGTCAAAGGCCCAGGCATGAATCAGCGAAGCTGCAAGCGCTGTCAGTTATTTCGCGGCTGTTGTGTTCTTTATTTCTTTTCTCTTTCATGGCAGAAGCTTTAGATCATATATTTATACTGGCATCATGAGGGTTTTCTTCCAGCGCAGTGTGAACAGAAAGAATCTGCTGCATGATGTGTGTTGGTAACAAGGCTTGATTACACCTTTAGTCCCCCCCCCCCCCCCCACCTCCACCTCCAACCCCCTCGCATCTCTCTCGGGCATCTCCCTCGGGCATCTCCCTTCCTCATTAGAGACTGCTGCTGAGGTGAGGTCTATTTCAAGTGTAAAAAAAAAAAAGTGGTGCTATATTTAGTATTGATGCAAGAGACATTCCTTTCCCAGCTGAATTGCAGTTGTGGCAGTCAGCTGTCACAGTGGCCTCACTCAGTCTTTGTGTGGAGGCAGGAATGCTTGTTGGTGGAAAATCAATAACTGTCTGCATGAGTTGTAACAGTGCTTGCCACACACCCTTTCCTTTCTTCCCTTTTTCCTGGTTCAGGGGGATGATTTTAGCAGTGACTGAGGGGATCAGAGGACTCTTCACATCTGCTGTAACCCTGATATCACACGTGAATGTAGAAAACACTTCGGTAGAAAACACTTCGGTTCTTGTGAAAGAGTTTCCAACTCCCAAGATCATCAAGCGTAGAAGTACTCAAGGGGTTTGGCCCATTGTTGTGTGTTCCCAGTGTTCTTGCTGCTTTCCTTTCGCTGTGGCTGGGCCAAGGGAGAGTAACTGTGATCTTGAACCCCCCCCCCCCCCCCCAGTCATTTACCTTGCACCTCCTCAAGTTCTTTGTTCTGAAAACAAAATCGGTGGAAACTTGTGAAGGAGAGCATGATGATCCGGCGCATGCATGGGGATTATGAAAGAAATGCTTAAGAAATGACGGTAAAAATGTAAGCGCATGTTGTTTTATTGATCAGTAAGTAATTTAGAAGAAGTTGTACGGTTGTTGAGACAACTAGGTTTCCAGGGAAGATACAAGATTGAACTTGTCTTCTGTTGGAATTGCATCATGGCAGGATTGGGAGGCCACGCTGGCACGATTCTGGCCAGGTGCAGCGCTGCAGTATGTGAGCTAAGTGGCAGCAGCAGTGGGATGGGCTGTCACGGGTGAGTCAGTCATGTGGCATTGACCTCCATTCATTACCATGCGTGATGTTGGCACTCGACACAAAGAAAAATCATGTGGCTGCTCTGTCGCAGGTTTGGGTACTCGGTTTTGATGCCCAGGTATTTCACGTGTTTGGCAAAGGAGAATGGATACTGAATTGCACCAGTTTTGGGGCTCCATGATCAAACCAGAGTGGTTGTCAAAAAGATTTGTGTGTGTGGATACTCCGAAGCAAATTGGGGGTGGGCGGTAGGGGTGGGAAGTTACTGTGGTAGCCAGTGAGCAGAAACTTTGTGAACAAGAGTGGAATGGGCATTACTTTTAAGGTATTTTGAATGTGCTGGGTGCAAGGAAAGACGCCAGTTCTGGTACGGAAATTTCCAGGTGAAAATTTTGTGTTCACAGCTGTAGGTTGGAGTCATAACATTAGGATACCAGGCATGTTTGGGTTTGACGCTTTGAAGCCTTTGTCTTGCTTGTGTACTGATGGTAGTCAGGGGGAGATCAGTTGTGGGGGAGAAAGTGCAAGAAGCATTTTCTGTGAAAATAACTAAACAGATTGTAGTTTGAAAAGACATACAGAACAGGTGAGCTGTTAGGGGCAAAGGGGTGGGGGGAGGGGTGTGGATGAGAAGGAAGGGTTGGGGGGAGGAGAGGAGGGATGTGATGAGATGAAGAAGAGAATGTTAAAGTGGAGACAAAACGCTTCATCAGCAGCATGGGAACCATGAATTCCATGTTGGAATTGGAACCATAAATTTTTAACACCTGTCTGTAGTTGATTTTCATCTCCGGTGAGGCTTGTATGGAGGTGGAGGGAGGGGGGGGAGGGGACCTGGTCTGGCCATGCTGGTCATAATAATAGTTCACCATTGGCATGAAAACACATGTCAGAATGTGACTGACTGTTGAACTGAGATGAAGCCACGAAAGAAAAAGGGTTCATGGCACTCCTACTGGAAAATAGATGTGTGTGTGTGTGTGTGTGTGTGTGTGTGTGTGTGTGTGTGTGCGTGCGTGCGTGCGTGTGTGTGTGTGTGTGTTGTTATCTTCAATTTAACGTCTATCCACATAGTGATATTAGACGGGGAGGGGAGGGGGGAAGGGAGGGGATCGGGAGGAGGAGGAGGGGAGGGGGACCGTATTGTGTGTGTATGTATTAATGTCTCTTGGCTAAGGAATTAAAAAAAAAAAAAAAAAGTCAGAAAAATGAGCATTAACAAAAATTACAATCAACTAGTCTATAACAAATGGCCTACAGGACTATGAAGTAAACATTTCGCAATATTAAACAAACTAGTAGCATTTTTGAAAACGCCTTCAATACAATTTTCAGAAATCACTGGTAAGATAGGTCTTAACCTCTGACATTCAAAAATGATGTGTTTGCTGGAAATTTATTCACCACATGGACATTTAACATTTTTGCTGTATTTTGTGATGTACGTATTAAGTTTGATCCTGTAAGATAGCGAACTAATCAGTATGTGTGTGTGTGTGTGTGTGTGTGTGTGTGTGTGTGTGATCTCTCAGATTACATGGCACCAGTCTCTCAAAGGTGGCTGTGTGCTGTAGGTCCATCAAGCTGCCAGAGAGCTTTCTCCCCACAGTAGCGTCCAGATCTGACTGGTGAGGGTCTCAGTAGCGGACGTGTCTGATCAGATGTTACGCTACCACCAGGCTGGCAGGGGCACCAGTCGTCACTTGCTGGATGTGGAACTCTGTGAAAAGTTAAGGCGATTGTGGCCTGTCCACAGCATAAAGAGTGCCCCCTTCCTTAAAGTTTGTCGACAGGTGACATTGGTCCTTCTGGTTAGTTCATTTATGTTGCTGCAGCTGCCTGCTGTATTGCTCGGCTTCCATGTAGACAGTAGATCTGTCCTCTGCTCTTCTGCTTCCTTTGTCAGAGCGTCTGCAACCTCATTGCCAGGTATGTTACTGTGGGATGGTATCCACAGACGTGTTTACCCAAACAATTTTGCTGTAATTTGTGTACACGTTTGGCGAAAGTAGGATCACCACAATGAGTAACAAAGAAATACATCTCAAAAAAATTCTGGAGACCAAGTTCTTAAGTGGTAACTCAACTTGTGGAAAACAACTGCGGCGGAGGCTTTGACCAAAGAGTGACAACTCTTGCTAACTTCTGCACGCAAAATCGTATTTCGCACCGTCTGTTTCTTCGACAGCATGCCCTGTATTGTCAAAAACACTGGCGAGAGAGCATGAGCGTGTGCTGAAGTATGCTGACAAGTCAGGTTTGAAAGTAATTTGTATCAGAAAGAACCTGTTATCCGTAGTCATTGCAAGATGAGGTGGTGACTACTGGCAAGAAGCATCTGCACTGTGATGGCAGGTGAAAACAAGATGAAGGACCCCACCCCTTTCTCCCTCCTGATATTACAGAAATTTGTACACACTCTTTATAGAAAATACGCTCATTTTCGTTGAAAAATACACCAAAAGCTGTTTTAGGGTAAACAGGTCTGTGTCCACTGCAGCATGACTGTGTGAGCTGTGCAAAGGGAAGGGAGAAAATTGATGATGAAGACAAGTTGCTCAGACCTTGGGAGCCTGAAACGTCTGCAGGTCATGATCCAAACTGCCTTTTTTTGTTTGTTTGTTTGTTTGTATTTATGTTTTCTTTCACTGTGTCTGTCTTTCATTGGGTGGCCTGAAGGTCGCCTGAACTTGGCTGCCTGAATCAGGGTTGTGTTTCTCGTGGACTAGGGAGATCCTAGCCCAGTGATGGTGGTTACCAGCTCTCGGGACAGGTTGACTACCTGGCTCTAGAGGGATGATGTTGGCTCTTTCGTTCTGCAGCTTGTGCTGACTTTCCTCAGAACTGGACTTGGTTGCTGTGTCCTGTGCTGTCACTCCATGCCTGAGAACTGGTCATACTCTGCCACTGGTTATTCTTTCTGCGTAGGCAGGTTGACACTCCTGCGGACACTGCCTGTATAGGCAGGCCGTGGAGTTTTGTGTGTGACCATTTTTTTATCCCGCCATTAAGGCAGCCATAAGCCACTGTTTATACGGTGGGGGATTCCGGTGTCTGGGCGCTACTTTGTGCCAATGAATTTTGTCATCAGTAC
>CM065737.1:54447498-54474998 GCA_033310375.1 Conus canariensis
AAAACAAGCTACATTTTCTTGTGAAAAGTAGAAAATAGAAAAAGATAACCTCTTAAGACACAAGTGCTGAGGGCCAGTTCTTGGAATGAATCCACAAGGGACTAAATTACAGTAAACTAATAAATTCCAAGGATAAGTACCGAGCACCATTCCAGCAACTTACAGAGCAGCTTGGTGTTGCAATGACTGCAAAGAATATTCAGTTATAAACAAAGTTTGCACTTATGTATATATGTATACACACACGCACGCGCACGCACACACACACACACACACACACACACACACACACACACATGTATAGAGAGAGAGAGAGAGAATTGAAGTGAAAAGGCAAAACAAGCAATGTAAATAATATTCCATTATTTCGAGTGGCTGCTCATTTTCAAGGAGGACAGATTGTGTAGTCATGTCAAAAGTGGAGTGACATCATTGGGTTGATGCTAAAAGAAAAATTGTGTCATGACAGTGATGTCATCACCAAGTGATGTCACCAAGTGATGTAAAGTCTAAAACACCATCCTGTTGTTATTATTCTGTCACTCCCCACCCCCACCAGTATACTTACAGCCCCCCTCCTTTCTCTCTCTCTCTCTCTCTCTCTCTCTCTCTCTCTCTCTCTCTCAGGTTTTCATTATGTACAAAAGGGAACAACTGAGTCACTGTTAAATGCAATGGAACTTGGTATATGTAACTAATAATTAGTCATGTGTGTTCAGGCCTTGTGGATGCTTTGTTTGTAGTTTATATATATAAATATATATATATATATATATATATATATATATATATATATATATATAATAATATATATATATAAGAGATTAAAACCACCAGGTTTCAGGTTCACAATCCAATCCATTATGATCTCATTCCAGTTGGATTTGTCAAGCCTTCTGCCAGGGTCTCCAAACTCGTTTTGTTAGGGAGAAAAAAACACAGAGAAGGTTAAGAAAAGAACTGCAGACAAGCATTGACAGGACTGCAGGCATCGCTGGCTTGAGCAGATGGTAGAAGTCACTGTGGTTTGCAAGTGCAGGAAGAAGACTCCAGCTTCAGCAGACTTTGAACTTTGACCCCTGGAAGCCATTGTTCCTGGAACCCACCGGATCTCCAAGGCTGGTTCCTAGACCTGAAAATTTTCCTCCCCCCCCCCCCCCCCCCCCCCCCCCCCCCCTCACTTGCCCATCTCTCATGTCTGGAGTTGTAACTTCATTTTCAGTACTTGCAGTTCTAACACTGCAGCCAGTTGAAAGACTGTTTGCAATTACAATTTGTCTTAGGAGGGTTGAACAGTGGTAAAAAGACTGTTTGCAGTCACAGTTTGTCTTAGGAGGGTTGAACAGTGGTAAAAAGACTGTTTGCAATCACAGTTTGTCTTAGAAGGGTTGAACAGTGGTAAAAAGACTGTTTGCAATCACAGTTTGTCTTAGGAGGGTTGAACAGTGGTAAAAAGGCTCTCAGTCAGTACATGGATTCAGTGTTCCTCTGTGTTAAATTTGGTGCACCCCATATTGTTTTAAGTGTTGTATGTTGTTCAGTGGACCAGATATCAGAGTGTAGGAGGTTGAGAGAGAGAGAGGGGCGTGGGTGTGTGTGTGTGTGTGTGTGTGTAAGAGAGAGTGTGTATGTGTGTGAGCTTGCACACATCTGTGTGTGTGTGTGTGTGTGTGTGTGTGTGTGTGTGTGTGTGTGTGTGTGTGTATGTGTGTGTGTGTGTGTGCGTGGGTGTGTTAGAGAGAGAGAGTGTGTGTGTGTGTGAGTGTGCACAAATCTGTGTGTGTGTCTTTGTGTACACTGGTTTGATATGAGTGGTAGAAGATAGCAGTATGGTCATGCTTAGAATTGTATGTATGGAAAGATGGAAAGAATGAAGGAATTAAGGAAATTGAGTGAACGATATTGAATAATATTGACTGGATGACACGGGGAAACGACTGAATGAAGCACCAGCTGGCAGCTCTTCAGTTGGCACTACCCAGGTAGGCAGCCCGTTGTGTAAACGAGTGTGGATTGTAAAGCGCTTAGAGCTTGGTCTCTAGCCGAGAATAGGCGCTATGTAAGTATTCATTATGATTGTAATAATATGTTGATTCTACATATATACATACACATTGATGTGTTTTCAGAAGCACTACCAGGGTTGGTCGGGGCAGCAACCTCCAAGATGACTTGATCGTGCGGCTGGTTCTGCAGACATGTTTGTCCACCATTGTCATTCTTCGTCCTCCTGGTGTGGGAACCTTGCACACACAGCCACATGATGTGACACACAGCGCATGGTCGTCCTGATGGACAGGAGCTTGTCACCACATCCAGAACAAGTGCCAGGCCTTCTTGGTTGGTGGATGTGGGGAGGTTTGGTCCCTGCGGAGGTTTTAATCTTCACAAGTCTTCTCTTCTTCTCGTTCACATTGATGTCTGATGTGCTTGGATACATACTTAGTGTTGGGTAGAAAAGAAAAAAAAAGTTTTATTTCTGAAGTCTACGAGTTCTGCGGACAAGACTGAGCAAAAGAACAGGTCATCTTTATGAGGTGAAATTTCTCGTGTGTCTCGTTGTCATATGGACAGGAGAAACAGTGATGGTTGTCTGAATTTTTGGTGGAGATGGGCAGCCACTAAACAAGCAGCCTGGGGCGGAAAAAGGAGAAGGAGAGAACTATGTCTCTCCCACACTCGTCATGGGACGCCACGGTGTGCCCGTCCTGCGGCCAGCTTCATGAGCCGCAAGGCACCCACCTCTATGACTACTACCAGGCGGTGGACGAGGACCTCATGTGCCAGATCTGCCTGCAGCCTCTGGTCAGCCCCTGGACACCCGCTGCGGCCACACCTTCTGCGCGCGCTGCCTGCGCAACTACCTGCGCATCCAGCGGCAGTGCCCCATCGACAGGAAGACCTTGTCGCTGAAGGAGTGCCAGCTGTCCAGCATCTTAGTGCGCAGGTGAGTGTGTGTGTGTGTGTGGGGGGGGGGGGGGGGGTTGAATCTCTTGTCTGTGCTTCTGCTTTCTCTGTCCTTTGACCTGCCAACCCTCCTGTGTATCACGTTTCTGTTAACGTCAATATGCAGGAAAAAATATGTTGAAGGACCAAAAACCAAAAAAAAATACACAAACAAAACCGAAAATGCCTGCTTAAATGAATTTGTAGATCTGAATAATTGCTATGAGATTACCAGTGACTGCCACTTGGCAGGCAATCAGAATGTTCTGTTTGCTTTATTTCCAGCAAAGCGTTGAGGGCAGTCTGAAAAGGGGCTGTCTGATGGACAGAAACTGACATTTGACTGCCAGTCAGCCGTTGCTGTTTGCTTCAGCTCCAGCGCAGCTTTAAGTCAACTCTAAATAGTCGCTGTCTGATAGACAGTGATTGACATTTGACAGCCTCTCAGAAATTGCTGTTTGCTTCAAGTTCACCCAGTGAAAGGATGTAGAACGTGGTCTGTTGACTGTGAACAAAATGGGTACTTTTCATCATTCTTGAATCAGAAGTTCTGTTTATACTTCCTACCTCCACCAATCCCCCATCCCAAATCCCACCCCACCCCCTACCCCACCCACATCCCCACCCTCCCTAGTCTCAGAGCACACAATTTCTCTTGAAGGTGCTCGCTGTTGAGACAGCAAAATGAAATTGTATCTCTCACGCTTCATATGATCCAAAGTGCGAAATGGAAGGCTGTGCACTGGTTTGATTCGGATCAAACGAATGATGGCGGTTGAAGTCTGAAGTTCATAAACTGGCATGCAGTGTGTGTGGACATGAAAGAAGTTTACTCTCCAGTGCATATTGAGCTGGTGAGAAAAACCACATACTGTCCATAATTGAATTAAGTTCCTTGTTTTTTTTTTGTGCGGCATGAAACAAGATATTTCAAGGCAAAAACAAAAACCTGTGAAAGGTCTGCCTGATGTTGATTTATTTATATGAGTTCCCGTGAGAGGTCTGCCTGACACTGATTTATTTATGGGAGTTGCTGTGAAAGGTCTGCCTGACACTGATCTATTTATATATGAGTTCCTGTGAAAGGTCTGCCTGACATTGATCTGTTCCTGTGAAAGGTCTGCCTGACATTGGTTCATTTAAATATGAGTTCCTGTGAAAGGTCTGCCTGACATTGATTCATTTATATGAGTTCCTGTGAAAGGTCTGCCTGACATTGATTCTTTCTGTGAAATTTACCTACACAGCCACACCCTCAAAATTCAGAACTACTTGAGTGTTTTTCTGTGTTTGGTAATATTATCAATAAAAATATAAAAGAGCATAACCTAAACCATTCTCGACAAGCAAAAATCACCTTTGGTCTTGTGTACTTTACCATGTCAAACGCTCGCAAGCTTCAGCAAGGTCAGCTTTGTTTGGCCAACTTTTCCTGGCTGATGCAAGAAAGTAATCCTGTTCCTGTCTTCATCCCATTCCCGTCTTCCATATCTTATCTCAGGGGGCGTGAGGTTGCTTCGGGTTTCCCAAATCATTCTGCGGCCAAATACTATGTGCTAAACAGCACTGTGGTTTACGTTCTGTCCTGCGGATCTCTGTCTTGACAGGCAAAGCATTGTTATTGTTGTATTGTGTTTTATGTGGCTGATCTCAACCTTTTGTGCTTCTGTACTGGTGGGGTCTGCATCGATCACTCATTACTGACAGGTTTTAGGGTGGTTCTTTTCTCCTGCTCCTTCATCTCCTCCATGCTGGGAGCTCACCCATTTTGGTATGTCTTGCTTACAGGGAATGAGTGCCCAGCTCAGCTGTCCATAGGAATTTCAAATCACGATTTTCTCCCCATCCTCGGTTAGTATGAGATGTGACCAAGAGATGCAGGAACAATGGAATGGGTGTGTACACATCAACCAAGGAGAAGTTTGACTAGGCGTGTTCGCCTGTGTGCATACAAGACATTTGCTGGTCAAGACTCCAAGCTGGAGCGAAGTCAGGGGGAGTGGTGCTTTTTGCACCACTCTCGCCGCCATGATGACAATTCTTCTGATGACCTGTCTTCAGCGCAGCACAGACTACACAAGTCTGCAGTGATTGGTCAGTCGGAAATGGATGGCATTCCCTACCCTTACCCCCCCTCCCCCCCCCCCCCCCCCCCCCCCCCCCCCCCCTCCCCCCCCCCCCCCCTGCCCCCCCCCCCCCTTCCCCCCCTCATAGGTGGCCGTTACTTCCCAGCAGCGGTAGTCTGACATACTGTCAGCAATATGTTAGTGTAGAAAATGTCAGTAGTCCTCAGCTAGGGGGTTTATGACCAGCCATTAGCATCACCATCCGTCAGCTCACAGGTCCATCCTTCCATGGTAGGTTCCTGCTGGAAGTCCCTGGGGACGTTTGCTCTCAGGGAGATACTTACCCCCTGCAGAGTCCTCCCCCCTTGGGATCTTTGCCTTAGATTGGACTTCTTTTTTTTTTAAGTAAAAAAGGCCATCTGTATAATGAAAAAAAAAATCACTGTAAGCTATGACTTAACTATGTCTGAAACATGATTACAATTTACATCCACTAAATTATAGAAGGAAAAATGGGAGCTTTTTTTTTTTTTTTTTTTTTTTTTTGCGACTGCTGGCTGTAATTTGCAGGGCAATACCAACAGAAACAACTGCCGTGACAGTGTATGCAGGATGCCTTGGGGGAAAAAGTGAACTTTTACCTCAAGGGTATCTGTATGGCCAGAGCTGATGGTTCCTGAGGGATCTTCTTCTTTCTCCCCTCTATAAATTATAATCCAATAGATGTAGTCGTGTAGCACACATAGTTTAAAGTCATAGCTTACAGTGATCATTTTGTTTCATTATACAGATGGCATTTTTTACTTTCAGAGGTTAAGAAAAGGAATGTTGGACATTTTCAAATCAAAGACTTCACCCATTTCTCATGTTTTAGGTGGAGTAAATTCGATATCTGTGCACTGTCATATACTGCTTGTCGAACCTTTGCCATAGAAAAAAGAATGTTATTCCGAAATCTTATTATGTAATGTGTACTTGTGGACATTTTTTGCTGTGACAGTGTGAGGTCATCAACACAAAGGGGGTCTCAGACTGTTTCCAAATTACCTTAGTTCTAAGATGTTTGTGCTAATACAGCATGTTTGTTTATTGATATTGAAGTATGATTTTAAAGAGAGACACAAATGCTTTTAGGGATTGAAGTTTGGGTGGGCAGCAGGCTGAAATGATAGACAAAATAATAAACTCATATTTTCAAATTGGTGGAGCTGCTTTTCAAAAACACAAATGAATGTCTTTGTATTCAAGTTGCTCTTTCACAGGTAAATAACATCAAATTAAGCATGTGTGTACTTTAGCAGTTCTGTGTGTTCTGACAGAAGATGTCGTGAAGTCATGAACTTCTTATAGTATGATATTCCTTTTTAAATGTTTATAGCCCAAAGAAAATAAAGTTACTGCCAGTGTGTAGGAGAAAGAATACTGTTCACAGATTCACTCATGTAACCTTGTCATGTATGGTTCAAAACTGAGAAATTCTTAGTTTTGATTTGTGACACTGAACATTTATTTTTTAAAGTATGGCATAAATAATCACAAAAAATGACAATGAATCTTTACAGGAGTCCTTGTTTTTAGCCTGAAATCAGTGTACATTTCAGTAAGACACTAAAAAAAAAAAAAAAGGTAAAATTGTAGATTTTGAGACGGGTTTTCCGTGTCACAAAAATAGACACTTTTCATGCCTGCAGCTCCTTCAGCCCTGTGCCAGAGCAGTGCTGGAGGGAGGGAGGGGGGCTGTTGAACTATGCCAAAGATCCGTACATGAGAAATTGCGTGGGCAACAGAACTCATGTGCTCAAACTGGTTGAACTCCCAAAACTGGACGAGTGCCAGTTAAAAACTTGGACCGCATGAAAATATCAGATTTGTTTGTGGACCTAAAAAATGAGTGAGCCACATATTTTTTTTACAAAGTTTGGTAAGAAATAAAATTAATAATGTTTTAGTTTGTCTATATGGAAATTTGATGAATGTAAAACAGTTTTTGTTTTATTAACCATTTGAAGTTTTTCACATCTTGTTAGAATAATTTTCCACATATACACATTTATATATATTGTTAAAATGAAGTATCCAGTCTGATCATGTTAAACAAAAAATCATGTGTGAGTGTATCTAAGCATCGAAAGTCCGTGAGCACATCATGATATATATATTTGTGATATCGTGCTTCAGAATTACTTGGCAATAACCATGTGAATTTGCTGGCCTGGTGGCAGAATAGTGTCTGAGGTTTGAGCATTGAAGTGAAGGATGCCTTACATGTAGATTTGTGCTGGTCAGTCGGACTGGCCAGGCAGGAGAGGCTGCCCAGACTGTGTACGGGGAAGGACTGACAGGGTTAAGTCCATATCTCTCTCTGTATCTGTCTGTCTCAAAGAGTGAGACAGAGGGAAATGCAAGAAAGCAACTTCCGCCTTTTCTTTGCTGAACAAGACATGAATGTTTTGAGTTTGAATTATATGTGCGGTTGTATATAGAGACCACACACACACACACACACACACACACACACACACACACACACACACACACACACACACTCACATTACATGTGCGGTTGTATAACAGACCACACACAAACACACACACACACACTCACACTCTCTCTCTCTCTCTCTCTCTCTCTCTCTCTCTCTCTCTCTCTCTCTCTCTCTCTCTCACTCTCTCAGTCAAACCCACATACACACACACACACACACACACACACACACACACACACACACTACCCAGGTAGTACCCCCTTCCCTTCTATGTGATTCTTCCAAGAAGAAAGAAAGAAAGAAATAAAAGCAAAGAAGAACTCTTGACCTTGCTCAGAGACAAAAGACTGAAGTGAAAGAAAGAGTAAAAAACAAAATCCATGCGTTTCTTACAGAAGACATCCTTTAATTTGCCCTGAAACTGAGGACAGAAGGAGAAATGAACATCTTTGGCTTTTCTCCGAGACCAAAGATAGGAAAAAGAAATTTTAAAAAAAAATCATTAGTATTTCTCTGAGACCAAAGATAGGAAAAAGGATTTTTTTAAAAAATCATTAGCTTTTCTCTGAGACCAATGATAGGGAAAAGGAATTATTTTTTTTTAAATCATTAGCTTTTCCCTGAGACCAGAGATTGGAAAAAGGAATTTTTAAAAAAATCATTAGCTTTTCTCTAATGATGGGGAAAAGGAATTTTTTTTAAAAATCATTAGCTTTTCCCTGAGACCAGAGATGGGGAAAAGGATTTTTTTTTTTAATCGTTAGCTTTTCTCTGAGACCAAAGATAGGAAAAGGAATTAAAAAAAAAAAAATCTTTGCCTTTTCTCTGAGACCAATGACAGGAAAAACTAATGATAAAAAGAAAGCTTTGGCTTTGCTTTGAGGTGAAAGAAAGAAAGAAGCAGTCAGTCTTTGATGCTGTGCTGAGGCCAGAGAGAAAGAACGAAAAAAAAAAGAAAAAGAAATGTTTGGCTTTGCTCTGAGACGAAAGAAAGGAAGAAAGAAGCAGTCAGTTTTTGATGCTGTGCTGAGGCCAGAGAGAAAGAACGAAAAAAAAAAGAAAAAGAAATGTTTGGCTTTGCTCTGAGACGAAAGAAAGGAAGAAAGAAGCAGTCAGTCTTTGATGCTTTGCTGAGGCCAAAGAGAAAGAAAGAAAGAAAAAAGAAAAAAATCTTTGGCCCCGCTCAGAGACTAAGTAAAGACAGAGGAAAGAACAAACAAACAAAAAAGCTTAGGCTGTTCTCTGGTGTGTTGCCTCTTATCGACTTGACATTGATCGCTCCCCTAGAGCTGGAGTTACAATGCTGGGGTCGTGGTGGGACGATGCAGGATGTGGCTATGGATCATAGGAGGCCAGATTAAGCCGTGTGGGTGCAGTGCCACTGAGGTGGTACGGGAGATGAGTCGGCGCCCAAAAAAAAAAAAAAAAAAAAAAAAGAAAAAACAGAAAAGGTGCTACTTTGAGACTTAAGAGATTAAGAAAAGAAAAAAATAATAAAAATCGTTGGCTTTAATTTGAGACTGAAGAGAAGGGAGGAAGGAAACAAACCAAAAAAAATCTTTGCTCTGAGACTGTAAACAGAAAGAAAGGAATCGTGGGCCTTGGTCTGAAACATGACAACAGAAAGAAGATCTCTGTCTTTGGTTACAGGTGGACTAAGTTCCTGTCAAATCTGACCACAGACTTGACCAGCTCTTCATCTTACAGGTGTCTTGTCTCTCGGGTCTGGTTAACACTAGGTACGTCATGAAAACTAAGTGTAGTGCAGCACACACAGCTTTGTCATGCAGTCAGTCATAGAGCTGAACGGAAAGTCCATAACATCCTTTCCATCATCCTCGTCCTCGTTGGTAGTCGTGATAAAGTGTCAAACTCTGTTGCTGTACATGCCCTGTTCTGTGTGTGATCTCACAGGATTTCATCTTCCTGTCCGTGTTTGTGGTTCATGTCACTGTTGGCAAGGTCATAAGCGCTGTCATTGGATTGACTCTCTGACACTTTCCAGTGGGGCATGCCCTTTCATGCCAGCTGAGCTATAGGTCACGTTTTGAGGTCAGAAGGGGGGAGGGGGTAGGGGGGGGGGCTTAGTTGTGGTGTCTTGTGTTATCATGATGGATTAGAAAATGGGCTGCTGAACACCACAGAAGTGACTCAGCCGCTGTGTTATGTTTCCTGCGATAGGTGTGCCCATGATGACCTCATGCAGATTGCTTCCTGTGGACTTGGGGGCTGGGTCTGCAGCAGGACTTCCTCCTCAGCGTGGCTGTGTGTGTGGAGAATGATAGGTGTGAGGGTTGCGTCACAGGCTACACAGATCAGGAAACGGCCAATAAAAAGTGCACAGATGAGATGAGAACAGCTGTCTCATGAAGCAGAAATTCTTAAAATGTTTGTGACCTCCGCCATTAAAAAAAAAAAAAAGCTACTTCAGACTCAGAAATCTGTGTACCAGTTAAATCCCCCTGTTCCCAGCACTATTTCCAACACATGGTAGAAAAAAAAACGGACATTTTTTGCTGAAACAGTCATCATGCACAGTTTCCGCTTTGACACCAGCTGAATGAGGACACATTTTGTAACAGATCCGTTTACAGCATAGCCTGAAAGGGCATGATTCGCAGCGGCACGGCACAGCACAGCATGGCTTGCTCATTGTTTTGCACTCATCAGGCTGTATGTGTGTGTGTGTGCATGGAATGCTCCTGATGTAATGGCGATGAACGGCTTACATCAGACACAGGGAATGCAGACTGACTGGAAAGATCCCAGTATGAAGGCAAACAGCCTGGACCAAGGGCAGGTCTGGCCTGGGGGGGGGGGGGGGGGGGGGGGGGGGGGGGGAAGGCGTTGTAAATCAGGATCAGGATTTGGGGCATTGTATTAAACAACTTGGCCTATACTGGTGGTTTTTTTTTACGCCTCTTCTCTTTTTGGTGTCTGTTGGTCCAGTCGTTGACTAGCCTGCTTAGTCGTTATTTAACCATGAAAGTCATGGCCCCCAAAATGTTGCCCTTGATGATGATGACTCCTTTCACTTCCATCCATGGAATCCCAGTGGTGTGAAATGAGTGATATGAAGAGTTTGTTCACAAGATGCCATCTTTCATGGTTCAGCATTGGTGACAATAATGTTACCCATACATGTGTGTAAATAATGCAATGGATATGCCAAAATGATTCACTCTTTTTCCTATGTGACATAGCGATGCACATATGTGTATGGCCAGGCAGTTCTGTTGAAAGTGATCCTGATCACTACAAACATTGTTCTAGTCCAGTTGCCAGAAAATTAGAAGGTTGTGTCTTCCTCCAGTGACAACCAGATTTTTTTTTTTCATACACTGTTCATGCTTGTGCCTATGAAATAAGATGAACAGCTGCAATTGTCACCAATGAAAGATTCAAACTTTTTTTTATTTACCTGTAATCATGCCCCAGGCATCACTGGAGAGTGAAATATATGGTAAACAACATTTCTGAAAGATAAGGTAAGGTAATGTTGCTTATAGCCCAGCCGACCGCAAAGGGCCATATCAGGGCAACATTTTGAAAAAAAAAGGAAAAAAAAAATCGAAAAAAAAAAACTTTTTTGAAAAAGCAAAAAATGGGCATCTTTCTGCATCACAAGAGATGTCTGTAGTAACACAAACTGAAAAACGAAAATAAATTACAAAAAGAAAAGCATGGAAATTAAAGTTATCAATCATGTTTTGAGGTATTCACCAGATGTGATTCCTGTATACTGGAAGATGGTCTGCTATGTTAGTATTTGTTAATTAAGCTTTCAGCGAAAGAAAAAAAAAAAGAAATGTTAATAAATAGTATGACAGTGGTATGGCTGATAATCGGCGGGTCGGTATCGTTAATTCTGTGATGGAGTCTGCATGATGCCTGAGTGTGTGTGCAGATCTGGATGAGATGGAGGGAGAGGGAGTGGGGTGAGGTGATGGAAAGAGGCAGTTTAGGCAAGAAGGAGAGAAAGAGGGATGAAGGGGATGGGAAGGTGGGATGGAGGAGGAGAAAGAGGTTGAATTCGTTGTGTTTTTGCTCGTCTGGTCCTTAACCTGGTGCATAAGATCTTTGTTCAGTTTATCTGTCCCTTGTCTTGATAGGATTCATATTGTGTGCTTTGTTTGTTCAACATTTATCTTCATTGAAAAAAAAAAAAGAGAAACATTTATGTGACCTAAGGATAGTCTGACTTGGTTTCAGTGTGTGTGTGTGTGTGTGTGTGTGTGTGTGTGTGTTCATCCTGAGTCCAGTAATACTTGTATAGAAGTCAAAAGCAGCAGAGATAGGTTGAACTGTATCACTTTGTCAGCAGTGCTGGATTTGAATATATCTTATAGTTTAAGTGTTTATTGACATATCTATTTAATTTAACACAAGTCCTACAGAGCAAACGCTGTAACACCCTTTCAGGCAACCCACGATCCCTCACACTCACTCTCTTTTTCTCTCCCACACTCAGATACACATTAATGTATGCATCCACATGCATGCGCTGATGCAGGCACACAAACACAAACACATACATGCAGGCAAGCACACCCATGTGCACGCATGCACACATGTACACACACACACACACATACCACACATATCACACACACAAACACACACACACACCTTCTCTCTCTCTCTCTGTCTCTGTCTCTCGCTCTCACGCACACACAACACACAACACACACACACACACACACACACACACACACACACACATACACACACATGTATACACACATGTATACACACACTCCCCCTCTCTCTCTTTCTCACTGTCTCTCTCACATACACACACCACACACGCACGCACGCACGCACGCATGCACGCACACACACACACACACACACACACACACACACACACACACACACACACACACACACACACCAAACACATTTTGACAGGAGGTCAAAGTAATTCACAGAATTTAATGTGTATGGAAAACTCTTGACAGGCAAGTTTGGTCTCAGTTGCTCTCTCATTCCAGACTGTAAAGAACAGCTGTCGTAAAATGAAATTTGAATACAAGCAGTAGAAGGATTGGAAGAGTTCAGCATAGCCACCAACCCTCCCAGATTTTGTCCTCATTTAGAAATTATCCCGGAAATCTCAGCTTTGTATGCTGAAAAAAATCCAGAATCTCAGAATTTTGTTTGAGAATGTTGGGGTTTAGGGGATTGTTTTTGGACAGGGATGATAAAGTATGGCAGAATTAAGCCCAAATGATGATGTGTGGAGGTGGGCTAAAATATCATGTATGGAAAATACATTTCCTTTTTTAAACCCTTGGTATATGAACTGAAACGTAAGGCATTTAGGAAGACTTCTAGTCAAAAGTCGACCTGCCCTCTCTTCAGCCCCCCCTCACCCTCTTCATCCCTTGCTCCCTGGTTTTGAATCCAAGAGACTGTGAGAGTTAGGATTTAATACATGGATGCCTGTGGTGTTAAGAATTCCTGTTTATTCTGGTTTTCTGTGTTTGCCTGGCCCAAGTCGTCAGTTCTTTTGTTTGATGTTGTATACACGATTTGCAGTATAGTGCGACTCAGAGAATTCCCCATGCTGAGAAAAGATATATGGTGATTGTTAAGCATCCAGCAAAACAAAGTAGAAACATATTAATGTTTAGCAGGTCATTTTGTTAAATATCCAGCAGAACGCAATAGAAACACAACATAATGTTCAGCAGGCCATTTGATAGGTCCTTTGAAAAATAAACGGCAGATGGACTGATGATTGGCGTAATATGTTGCTGGGGAACATTTTCAGAAACTCAGTTACGTATCTTTTTTTTTTTTCATGGACAGAACATGAAGGGGGGCATTTATGCGTGGCCTTGTATTGGACGGCATGGCATGCTTGCTGTTTGGTGTTTAGGATGATTTTCTGGCATATGGCAGGTTGAGGTGCCACGTGGGAATGGAATGCAGCCCGGCTGTGGCCCAGAATAGCTCACTTCAGGAGCAGGGCCACAGCAAAGCCTTGGGTCTCTCGCCATGGCCTGGAAAATTGTTACTGATATTAATATTATTATTGTTGTTGTTATTACTGCAAGTATTATTATTATTATTACTGTTGTTATCCTTATTACTGTTATTATCATCAATTATTATCATGAGTACTTGCATAGCACTTATTCTTGGTGTAAGACCAAGCTATAAGCTCTCTACAGTTCACACTTTCCTGACACAGCAGGCTGCCTACCTGGGTAGAGCCGACTGAAGGAGTTGCCTGCTGGTGCTACATTCAGTTGTTTCCCCTTTGTCATTCAGTTTTTTTGTTAAGTCGATCAGGTTGTTTTTTTTCATTCATATTTTCATTCTTTTGGTGCATGCTGTGTGTATACATATCATCCATACCAGCGGCCAGACTGATCTTCTCCTCCGAAAGTTGGTCATAGGATTTGACGTGTGTGCAAGATGTCATATGTGCATTCATACACGGAACCTTGTTTTCCAGTCTCATTCAAAGGCCTTTTTGGGAAGTGGAGCCAGAACCAATTTTAACTTCAGGGGAAAAAATCCCCCTGCATGTAAATGCCCCTGTGAAGGTTCTTTTCTTTTTTCTTTCGCATTCCCAGCTATGGTAGATCTTCAATCGGGTTAGTAAGGCAAAGTCCACAGTCCACCGCAGTGACCCCACCGGTCCCCACAGCTTCTCCAGGACCTCAGCTGGACTGGGCCACGTCTGGCGTCCCTCAAGGCTTCAAAAGAGGAGGGGCAGAACTGTAAGATGTGGGCAGAGAAGGTTCAAACCCACTACCCCGGCATGACCAAGATCACAGATCTGCTGCTTTTCCTACTGAGCTGTTCTGACCCAGAATGCAAGCGTAAACATGGCAGCACAGGCCAGGGGCCAGCCCAGCTCTGAGAAAAAGAACAAAAAATTGTGTTGTAAGTGGACCCGACAGCACTGGCTGTATTGCCCATGTTGAAGTCAGACTTCTTTCTTGTTCTGCTGGCATTCTGTCAGTGATGTTCACAGCAGAGTTGCTCCTAAATGTAAACCTTCCAGTACAATGGTTACGTGATCTAGACTTTGAACAGAACAAGTACATGTAGGCCAGCTTCATTAATAAAGGTAAGATAATGTTGCTTATAGCCCAGCTGACCGCAAAGGGCCACATCAGGGCTGTCACTGCGTTGAAGTCAACTCACAAATCATTATATTATAAAAATAAATAAATAAAAAACAAAAGTCATTATATAATCAAAAAATAAACAAATAAATAAAAACCTCATCCACACAACCCTTTTAAACATAGCTCCTAAAAATCACACCGGACATTCAGTTCAAAATGTTTCCTGTGTAAAGTCTGAGACCAGATGAACAAAATTGATGTTAATCTCTGTCAGAAATTCAAAGATCACATCATCAGGTCAGCTTCGTGACCACCAGTGTTGTGAATTAGTAGACATACATGTAGGTGTGTACCCATGGGCAGATTTCTGCAGCACAGAACACTGCCAGTAGAATTTTCATTTTTTGAAGAATGTTTCTTACCGTACATTTTTTCCTAGAATGATGAATGCTGTGCCCTGACCATAATCAGGACATCTAGTACATGTGTTTCTCTTGAGAATTGAACCGATTGTGCCTGACTAAATAACCAGCGTTCTACCCTTCTTTGGTGTTGTTATTGAGCTGTTACGCTACTACATTGAGTTTTATTGTGACTCAGGTTCCGGTAATGCTGGAAAGGTGGTTTTTATTTTTTTATTTTTTTTTTTAGTAGTAGGACAGAATGAGAGCAGATTTAAGGGCATTAATTTATGTTTCTTTTAGAATTTAAGTTTTGTTTAAACATGGTTCCTGATGTCTATGTTATGTGATGGACTGACTTTTTTTAAGTACGCTGAACAGAGTACCTGATGCATAGGTCAGGAGAATGCGTTAGATGGCAAAGGGTGAAAGAAAAGAAGGTCAGCATCATGAGCTGATCATGTACTGAACCCAGAATAAGGGGGGAAGCACTTTTTTCTTTCTTTTTTTTTTTTTTTTTTGCCTGGACTTAAATTTCTTTGGGAGCCATATTGATTTCCATGGAATGGGGATTCCCTGACATTGATTTTTCCCCAGAGGGGGAAGGAGAGGGGAAGAGGGAAGGAGGGTACTACTTGCCTGGTAGTCACTTACCCTTTTTAAACAGAAGCTTTTCACCCTTCTCTCCCCCTCCCCTTTCCTTCTCCCCCCCCCCCCCCACCCCTCTCTGCCCCCAACGCCTGACTGATATCAATTTGATAAAGTGGTAGAAAGGGGGAGGTGTGTGTGGGGGGGGGGAGCTAGGGGAGGGGGGAAGGGGGCTGCCCATTGTGTCGGCTGACAAGGCCATCACTGCTGCTGTGACGGCTGGCTGTTGTTCTCTACCTTTCCCCTCCCTCCCTCCCTCCCAGGTCTCAGCAGCGTCAAGTGGTCGCTGGTGGCTGTTGACTGTGTGTGTGTGCGCGCGCGTGTGTGTGTGTGTGTGTGTGTGTGTGTGTGTGTGTGTGTGTGTGTGTGCCAGAGTGCAGGCAGGTGGGCGTGACACTGCTCAGATCAGGCGAGAGGAGAGTGTGTGTGTGTGGAGGGGGGAAGGGGGGAGGGTGTTGCGAGCTTCCAGTCTCAGCAGCGTTGACACCAGTGCTTGTGTGGACAATCCAGGGGAGAGGGGGTGGTTGGGTGATTTTCTTTTCCTTGATTTTTTCACCTCCCCCCCCCCTCTGTTCGTTTGCTGCTGCCAAAGCAGAAATTATGCAGCGCGGTGCACAGCATCTTTTCTCGGCATGTGCTAAAAAGCGAGGTGGGAGTGTTTGCTGCTCGGTGGTCTAGGAGAAGCGAAGCAGCTGAGATCCAGAGAAACTGCAGCGTTGGTGGATGGATGGATGGTGGATGGATGTGCAGGCCAGCAGAGAGAGAGGGTCTTTTTTGATACGTTGACGATGCAGCGAAATGCGGAGGTGCACAGTAGGAAAGCAAAGCATCTTGGTCTGCAACGGAGGAGACTTGATCTGTCTTCTGCAGGAAGGGCTGAGCATCTTTGCATGTGTTGCAGAAGAGAGGGGGGCGATTGACTGCAGGATGACTTTGCTCACAGTTTGAGATGAATGAACCGCAGAATGTTGGGTTGTCGTCTTTTTTGTTGTTTTTTTTGCCAACCATATTTTGTGCTGACCTGTTATGTGGAAAACACGCGTGCGCTCACACACAACACACACACACACACACACACACACACACACACACACACACGCGCGCGTGTTAGAGCACAGTTTGTGAGATGTAAGAGTTGGCAGTAACACAGTCATTGGTTGGTAGTCTGAGTGTGAAAAAAATGTGGGCATGGTGCTTCTTTTCTTTTTAGTTGTTTTTTCGTGTGTGTGGTTTTTTTTTCAGAATCTCTGACATGAGGTAAATCAGATCAATTTTCTTTTTTTTTTTTCCTGAACGCTGGTTTTAAATGCACGCGTGAGGACTGAAGTGCTCTGAATCACTGGTTGATCCCAATCAGACTGTTTCATTTGGCAGAGGCATCCAGACAGAGGTTAAAAATATGGAATGGGTGTAGGTTTGTGGATAAAGTCATGAATGAAATAGTTGACTCTCTCTGTAATGTTTCACTCCAGCTTTTTTTGTGTGTTTTGTTTTTGTGTGAACGTTGTGTTCATGTTTTGTCCAGTTAAAATACACACATACACACACACACACGCACACGCACCACCACCACCACCACCACCACATTACACCATACCACATTATCCAAAGCACACACACACACACACACACACACACACACACACACACACACACACACACACACACACACACATTCTCTCTCTCTCTCTCTCTCTCTCTCTCTCTTACTTTACTATAAAATCTGAAAGCAGTTTTACAAAACATGAACATAGTGTGCAATTTGTTTGACCTGTCTCAGAGTTGGAAATGAAATGAGGCAGGGAACAGTAAACAACAAACAGCAAACAAGTGGGGCAACTTTTGCTCCCGTAAGAAAACCTAACACAGAGTAACTTTTATTCGAGACTGGCACAGCCTTTTCAACTTGAATAAAGTCTGACAAATACATAGACGAACAATCTAATAGTGGGGGAAAAAAACAAGCGCAGGCCAACAACTGAACTGTCTTCATAGTAATGACTTGGCAAAAGATTTGGACTTAAGAGGAGGGGGGGGGGGGGGGGGGGGGAGTTTGAAGATGGAGAAACTGAAATTAAGAAAATATATTACAGATATGAAAACTTCAGTAGCTTCATAAGGGAACCATCGTAATCCCTTTTGAAGGCAGATATATTTGTATTGCCTGCTCCGAAATATATCTGCCTTCAAAAGGGATTACGATGGTTCCCTAATGCAGCTAGTGAAGAGTTTTCATATCTGTAATATATTTTCTTAATTTCATGTTCCCAGTTTCTCCATCTTCAAACCCCCCCCCCCCCCCCCCCCCCCCCCCCCTCCTTAAGTCCAAATCTTTTGCCAAGTCATTACTATGAAGACAGTTCAGTTGTTGGCCTGCGCTTGTTTTTTCCCCCACTATTAGATTGTTCATCTATGTATTTGTCTGACTTTATTCAAATTTAAAAGGCTGTGCCAGTCTTGAATAAAAGTTACTCTGTGTTAGGTTTTCTTATGGGAGCAAAAGTTGCCCCACTTGTTTGCTGTCTCAGAGTGTTAGTTGTGAAGACACAGACAATCATTTGGTACAGTAGAAGCAAATAGCTGCTCAGCTGGGCTATAAGCAACATTATCTCTCTCTCTCTCTCTGCTCAGCTGACATGCTTTTTATACTGTTTGTCCTATCTCCACAGTTCTGCAGATGACTACAGTTCAGTAGTTAAAGTTCCACTGGAATGTGGCCTTAAAAGAGAGAGAGAGAGAAAGAGAGAGCGAGCAAAAAGAGTATTTCTGGACTCTCAAAAAACCTGGATGGAGATAGATTCTGCATTGAGCATAATGAGAGAAATTTTTTTTAAATGATGAATAGGAGTATCTCTGGGGAAAAAAACCGGAGGGGTGGGGTGGATTCTGGATTGAACTTCAGAAAAGAAAGTGTAAAAAGTGACAAATATTCAGACAGTAATATAGCAACAACAACAACAAACTAACGCAGAATACCAAAAGAAGAGAAACGTTAACAAAAAGTGATTTACTTTGTTATGTTTTGTAACTGCAACAACATACAACAGCAAACTAATGCAGAACATCGAAGAAAAGAATGTAACATCATGTGATTTATTTTGTTACGTTTTGTATTTCAGTTATTTATTTTTACAAGGGGATGGTGGGAGCTCTGCCAGTACATATAGGCGCTCAGTCAGTACATACAGGAGCTCTGTCAGTGTATATAGGAGCTCTGTCAGTGTATATAGGAGCTCTGTCTGTGCATACAGGAGCTCTGTCAGTGTATATAGGAGCTCTGTCAGTGTATATAGGAGCTCTGTCAGTGTATATAGGAGCTCTGTCAGTGCATATAGGAGCTCTGTCAGTGCATATAGGAGCTCTGTCAGTGCATATAGGTGCTCTGTCAGTGCATATAGGTGCTCTGTCAGTGTATATAGGTGCTCTGTCAGTGCATATAGGTGCTCTGTCAGTGCATATATAGGACCTCTGTCAGTGCATATATAGGACCTCTGTCAGTGCATATAGGTGCTCTGTCAGTGTATATAGGTGCTCAGTCAGTGCATATATAGGACCTCTGTCAGTGCATATATAGGAGCTCTGTCAGTGTATATAGGAGCTCTGTCAGTGCATGTAGGTGCTCTGTCAGTGCATGTAGGTGCTCTGTCTGCATATAGGAGCTCTGTCAGTGCATATAGGAGCTCTGTCAGTGCATATAGGAGCTCTGTCAGTGTATATAGGAGCTCTGTCAGTGTATATAGGTGCTCTGTCAGTGTATATAGGAGCTCTGTCAGTGCATATATAGGAGCTCTGTCAGTGCATATAGGTGCTCTGTCAGTGCATATAGGTGCTCTGTCAGTGCATATAGGTGCTCTGTCAGTGCATATAGGTGCTCTGTCAGTGCATATAGGAGCTCTGTCAGTGCATATAGGTGCTCTGTCAGTGCATATAGGTGCTCTGTCTGTGCATATAGGTGCTCTGTCAGTGCATATATAGGAGCTCTGTCAGTGCATATATAGGAGCTCTGTCAGTGCTTATGGGAGCTCTGTGCTTATAGGTGCTCTGTCAGTGCATATATAGGTGCTCTGTCAGTGCATATATAGGTGCTCTGTCAGTGCATATATAGGAGCTCTGTCAGTGCATATATAGGAGCTCTTTCAGTGTATATATGGGAGCTCTGTCAGTGCTTATATAGGAGCTCTGTCTGTGTGTATAGGAGCTCTGTCAGTGCATATATACGAGCTCTGTCACTGTATATATAGGAGCTCTGTCAGTGTATATAGGTGCTGTGTCAGTGCATTTATAGGAGCTCTGTCAGTGCATATATAGGAGCTCTGTCAGTGCATATATACGAGCTCTGTCAGTGCATATATAGGAGCTCTGTCAGTGTATATAGGTGCTCTGTCTTCTAGAACTTTGGTGGTAGTTTTCATTACACCTGGGAGTGAAAAATTAAGGGGAAAGCTAGCATGGTCAGCACAACCTGATTTCAAATAATGCTTTCAGACATCAGTGGGTCATAGCTGCCAACCCTCCCAAATTTTAATCCAAATTTTAAAACTGATTCCAGAAATCTTGCAATTTTCTGAAAGAAGGTAGAATTTCCAAATTTTGTTGAAAAATGTGGGGTGTGGGGGGTTTAATTTTTGAATAAGGATGATAAGATATTGCAGTATTAATACCACATGATATGACATAGATGTTGGCAATTATTATATGTGTGTATGGAAAGCGCATCTTCTGTTTTAACCGTCTGTCAGCTGAAACTTCAGAGGATTAAAAACGCTTTCAGTTGAAAGGCAAACTGCCACCTCTTCAGCCCAACCATCGTCATTCATCCTCGGGTTCCTGAACTTTGACCCCAGGAGGTTGGCAGTTATTGCAGTTCAGTCACCATGTGGTTAGCTGCTTTTTTTTTCCGTTTGTTTCTTTCTTAAGATGAATTTTTCTTCCATGACCTGAGATGTGACATGTTTCCCCTTTGGTGTGAATTGGACCTCCCTGAAAACGTGGAGAGGCAGACCAGGCTATAATGACGAAAACCTGGAACGTTTGGAAGGGAAACCCGGCTGTCCAGTTCGGCCATGCAAAATTAGCTTTTTCAGTGTAGAGTATGTGTGGGATTGATGGAACAGGTTTATGTGTTTCCAGCGGAATGTTGGCAGCCTTTCCCAGCGTTTGAGGACCAGCCCGAGTCTGGTGCTGGGGCGATGCATAATGACTTCTAAAACCTTTAAAAGATGGGTTTCATTGATTGCCGGCTAGATCGTAAAACTGAAAGTTCATCAAGGAAACTTAAAGACCTCATGGCTGTTCAAGAATGCGGACAGCTGTTTACAATGCTGTGGTTGTGGTTGCTTAACTGGCCTGTTGTGTGAAGCTGTTGGAGAATAAGGTGAAGGCTGCAGGGTACAAGTCAGCTGGGTAACAGACTGTGGATTACCAGAGAGGGAGGTGAAGATAGACGTTTGCCAGGTGTGCTTTCTATGGCAAAGACACTTTGGTGGCATAGCAGTATTTCCCGAAGTCATCAGAAGAGTGAAAGTGTTATTGATAGTGAGGAAGATCAGTTTCTGCAAAGTGTGTTTTGTTTGTGGGATAGTGACATTGGGGAAAAGGAAAAAAAGAAAAGGGGCCGCTTTGTTGGAGGTCTGGCGTTGTCAGCACTGTCTGACTGTCATTGGAAAGAGAGCACAGTAGACAGAGACACAGGGATGGGGGTGGTGGGGGGGGAGGCAGTGTATGTGTTGTCATACGTCAGATTAATTATTGATGTAGTGGTGCTTGTATGTATGGAGTTATTCCATGTGTTGGAATCTTTCTGTTTACCAGTGATCTTTGTGGTCTTTGGGTGAAGATTAAGTTAAGATTTTGATAAAGATTTTGATTAAGATTTCGATCAAGGTTTGATTAAAGTTGAAATGTTGCTGACTTTGACAATCTTGGTGCTCAGTCCTTCTCACCATACTGGCTTTCCCTCTCCCCTCCCCCCCCCCTCCTCCCCCAACCCTCATTAGTTAGTGAGGGACCAGTGCTGGTGTTTGAGGAACTCCCCTGAGGATGAGGCTCCGGATGGACGTGGATGAAGTCAGGGGGTCAGGTAGTAATGAGTTGGCTGTGGGTCTCTGCTCAGGGAGGTCAGAGAATGGTCAGTATGACAGGCCTGAATCCCCCCAAGGCCATCTACCACCACCACCACCACATTTCATCCTGTTTTCCCCAAACCCCGCCCTCTCTCATTGACCTGACCACAGTGGGTGTTGTCCCATGGTTTCTTTGCAAGTCAGAGCATACCAGTTTCTGCTGAGACCTGTAGTGTAGTTGGTAGGTTGAGGACTGATAAAATGAAGAAGGAAAGAAAAAAATCAGTAAAGCGTGCAGAAAGATTTTGACAGTGATCTCTGATGAACTTGTCATCAGTGTTCAGAATTAATTGTGGTGGGAAAGTTTGCAGGACAGCGTGCGTGTTGTTGAGGACAGAGTCAGTTCAAAACAGAACAAGAAAAAGAAAAAGAAAAGCCTGTGAAAGATCACCTTCAGTGTCTGATGATACACAATAATCCATATTCAAAGATACGGAGCGTGCGTGTAGTTGATGACAGAATCAATTCAAAACAGAAAATTTAAAAAAAAAAAAAAAAGAGCCTTCGAAAGATCACCATTAGTGTCTGGTGATATACAATAATCCATATTCAAAGATACGAAGAATTACAAAAAGAAAAGAAAAGAAAAAAAGACGAAATTTGCAAAAACGAAAATACCCACGTATCAGCAGTATGTTAAGGTGGTGTGTTTTTAGGATAAAGAAGAAAGTTTATGAAAGGACTCTGCCAGGTTGTCAACAGCTTTGACCTAATCAGCTCCGTTAAAGATGGTGAAAGCTGTCACACTGGTCAGAGTGCGGGTGTTACTGGCGTCATTGGTTTCCAGAGAAGAGACTGTTGATGATGGTTTTTCACTTCATCACGTGAGACTTCAAAGTGTGGTCCTGGTTGTGGGTGCACTCCTTCCTTTGCTAGTCTGTCAGCCATCGCTTTTCCAGGAGACTCCCAACAGATGTCGGAATCCACTGGAATGTTGTGTTCATCCTTGTGGCCAAATTGGACAGAGCAGAGGTGAATCTCTTGAGTCGTTTGGTTTTGGGGTCCTTACGTGGGTTCAAACACTGTCAAGGCATCAGTGAAGGTCACATATCTCATCCTGATACCTGACATGTCTCATCATGATGTCTGACATGTGTCATCTTGATGTCTGACATGTGTCATTGTGATGTCTGACATGATTATGGAAGTAAGCGTATAGTAGAGCCCTGTCATGCACTGTAGGACTGGACTTGAGCTCCATAGCAGCGTTCTTCTTCATCCTTATCCTCATCAATCAGCATAAAAGTCTCTAATTCTGTGGCCCTTCATGTCCTGCTGTCATTGTGACCTAAGTTGTGATTTCTCTGGTGCATCTATGCTCTTATTGGTCTTTATCTCAAGGTAGTGGATATCGTCAAGTTCATGGGTAGGATTGTTGGATGGATGTAGTGGCTCCTATAGGAGAGTGGACACTCATTCATGCTGGCTTTGTGACTAAGTAGGGGGCTTAGTAGGGTGTCCTGAATATCCTGGCTCAAAACAAGCATCACTGAATACCTCTGAAGTGAGTTTGCTGCAGTGCAGTGTCTCCTCTGCTGGGTAGCCTCATGACGATCCAGCACTGATGACTGCTACTCATAGATTGCCAGTGCTGGGGCATTCGTAGGACCAAAAAACCCAGGATGTGGCTTTAGAGAGTGAGCCGGAATGAGCGATGTGGGGATAGTACACACACATGCACACATGCAGGCATGCATGCACAGCTGGGTTCTGATGTGTTGTCATTGTGGCTGACGCAGACTAACAGTACCACACTGCTTTTAGGAGCAGTCATGAGAAATACTTGTTCACCCTGTGTTCATGAAACCTGTTTGTAGAAGACAAGAGTCCTTGTGGAAGTAGATCGTCTGCTGTTTAAGGGTATTTCTTAGTATTTGTTAGTTGCTGGGTTTTTTTCACCTGTACCAGCAGTTTGTCTTTCATTTTGAAATGTTTGTTATCTCTCGGAAATAGAATATCTCTTGGAACTAGAAAATGTAAGAGGTGTACGTAGCCGGCCTATCAGGTTCATATGACCTCCGAAGGTTCTCGTTGGAGTTTGGCAAAGTGCAGTATGGATCACATCAGACTGAACCGTCAGATCACATTGTGAAGAGGGTGACTCTGCAGCTGGCCTATCAGGTTCATACAACCTCTGAAGGTTCTTGCTGTGAGTTTGGCAAAGTGCAATGTGGATCACCTCAGACTAAACCAACAGATCACCATGTGAAGAGGGTGACCTTGGAACAGTGTGATTTTTTTGTGGCTGACTGTGATGCAGTCTGACGCTGTGCGTCTCCTGGCTGCTGCATGATGACTCTGTTTTCGCATCACTTAGACTGTGTGCTGTTGTCACCGGCTAGGTAAGTGGCTGACAGGTTTTTTGTTTTTGTTTTTGCTTTCCTTGGTGATTGTAGGTGACTCTGAGATGAAGAGCGGCAGGAGGAAGAGGGTGGAGGGGAGGGAAGAGGGGTTGTTGGATGGTGGTGACGGGGTTGAGGGGTGGTGGAAATTTCATTTTCAGACATTTTCGGTTGTGTTAGTAAGGCTAAGAATATGATGTATGTGCGCACGTGTGTGCATGCATGTATTCATTCATGTGTGTGTGTGTGTGTGCGTGCGTGCACATGTATATGTGTGTGTGTGTGTGTGTGCATATGTGTGTGTGTGAGTGTGTATGTTTGTGTGTGTGTGTGTGTGTGTGTGACTGCATTTTTGCCTACATACAAGTATATATAATGATGTGTTTACACTTTCACATGCAGATTGGTGTGTGTGTGTTTGTGTGTGTGTGTGTGTGTGTGTGTGTGTGTGTGTGTGTGTGTGTGTGTGTTCATATTGTGCATTTGTGCATATGTCAAATTTGCTTGTGTGCATCTATACACATGATGTGCATTATAATGAGCATTATGCACGTTTCCATGTGAGAGAGACTTGGAATATAGTGTGTGTGTGTGTGTGTGTGTGTGTGTGTGTGTGTGTGTGTGTGTGTGCGTGTGTGTGTGTTTGTGTGCATGTGTGTGTGTGTGTGTGTGTGTGTGTGTGAGGTCTCTAGTGAATTTATTGATAAAGCTGTTTGCCAGTTCACGCTGTTCTTTCATCATTGCGTTGATTTTGAACCTGTATCTGATCATTGAGAGTCATTCATAAAGGTGACATGTCAATGACAACCTTCAGATATCCTCAACAAAGTGTGCCTCGTCTTGGAGGGCATTGTAAATCAGTGTGAAAGTACTGTCAGCAAAGGCAAAATTGCTGCATAAAAAAAGGTCTTTTAAATTCTTTGAAAGAAAGAGTTTCAATAGGGAATGTCTATGTTGAAAGCTTTCACCGTACAGTCATTACAGGTCATTTTCAGTAGACGCAGTCACTGACGCGATTATGCCGCTTATAATTATCTCGTCGCGTCATTTCATGATCAGACCAGGACAGGACCACACATGTCCTTGAACGACTCGGGCTCAGCAACAAAACATTGAGAGGTGGGGGGGGGGGGGGGGGGGGGGGGGGGGGGGGGGGGGGGGCGTTGCTTCCAGAGCTCTGGGGTGGTAGAATAACGGCTTCTTCCTGAGTCCCAAAGGTAGCTTAAGGTAATTACACCTCCATTGTCATGGGGAGCTGGGGTGATGGGTGGGGGGCAGTGTCATCATGTTTGGCCGCGCCAGAGATGATAACCACCATCAGGGGCTGCCTTTGATCATGTGGGGTCTTACAGCTCTGTCCTGTATGGGTTTGCTTCCAGGGGCTGGCTTGGTTGATCCACTGCAGCGCTTGACTGTTTCACCGACATATTCTGTTACCTTAAAAGTTCAAGTAGAGTGGGGAAGGGGGAGGGTGTGGGTGGGGGTGTGTGGATGGAGGGTGTGTGTGCGTAAAGCAGTTCACTGTTATTGACAGTTACTGTGCACTCTGTGCTGTGTTTCTCATGTCGCGGCCATGTTGTTGCCAGTGTCACAGTGAGGTGACGACTGCAGGCGGAAACTGAAACAAACTGAAACAAAAAAATGACTGTTCCGCCCAACGAAAGGGACAAACAGTTTGATGAGACAAACCGTGACATGTCTCAACCTCTTTGGTCTTCGTCTGGCGAGACAGACAACATTCAAGGCAACGAAATTGTGCGTTCTGTGCTGTGCTCCTGATTTCACAACCGTATGGTCTCCCCTAGACACATGCATGTATACACACACACACACACACACACACACGCCGGCATGCATGCACTTCCCTGTGTTTCTTCAGCTGTGTCTAGTTGTGAGTAAACCTGTCTCTTCTTGCCCATTCCCCTCCATGTCTGAGGTGTCTGTGACTCTCTCTCTCTCACTTTCTTTTTTTTTTTTCTCTTTTTTTTTTTTCTTTTTTTTCCCATAATGATTAGAAAGTAAACTGAAAGGGTGGGGCTGAATTTGTGTTCCAGGCACTTTGTCTCCTTTCATAGAATTTGTGTCCTGTTAACAACCTGAAAAAGGAACATGTTGTGGATACTGAAACGGTCCATATGAGAGAGAAGGTCCTCTCCTGCCAACACTTGATTCTGGTTCACTGCCAGCTCTGTCTCAGTGTTGAACCACCCCAGATAAAGAGGGGAAAGTGAACAGAATATGAAATTTGATTCTGTATTTAAAGAAAAAGGTGAAGTAACAGAAAATAGAAAAATTAGTGCCAGTCTCCAAAACACTCACCGCTTCATCTTAGGTTCTCTGTACGGAAGAGTCTCAGGGTAACTGCTGCGAAGGCAGAGTAATGTCTGATTCATCCTGGAACAGAGGGAGTTTTTTCATGTACGTAAATTGAATCATGAACGGTTTGTTTCGCGTAGTTCAGTGACAAAGGTATGTTTACAAAGTTGAGTCAGATTAAATACAAAATGTCTGTAAAAAAAAGAAAAGAGAGAGAGAGAGAATTTAAGCACTTTAGTTTAGATACAACACGTCTGCATTGAAAAAAAAAAAAAAAAAAGCATTAAATCTGATCTCCAACACTTTTAATTTGTATAGACGTTATTTAGGAAACAAAAGCCTATGGCTAAAAATCTCCGTTCACAAATCAAACCAGTATTTTTGTTTGTTTTTGTTGTTTTTTTCTGTTATCCCTCAATAGGAGTTGCTTGAGAAGGCACAGAGGTGACCCATGACATGAATGTCCTGTCCTGTTCAGCTGTTGGCTGGGAGGGGGTTAACTGGGACCTTTGTTTGGTTGGTCAAAGGTTGAATAGAGAGCTGGTGAGAATTATTATGACAACGCTCTGACAGCACTGCAGGAAAAACATTATGACAACACTGCAGAAAAGCATACTTTTTAAGATTTTTTTCAGATCCCTCAACTCTGGTTATTACCTCATGACAGTTATTACCTCATGACAGTTTTTACCTCATGACAGTATTCGTACCCTTTCACAGAACTTTTTTTTTAATGTGATTTTTTTTTTTCTTTTATCTGTGTGCATTTCCTGTACATGATTGTCAGCATAGCTTCATGTAGGTTTGAGGTACATACAGAGATTGTTCGATTGTTTGCATGGAATGAGGGAAGGAAGGAAGGAAGGAATTAAGTTAAGAGGACATGAATAACACAGCTGATCAAAATGTGCAGGAGATTTTTTTTTTTTTACCAAAGTATTGTTACACTATCGTTTATCTTTTTTTTTCCTTCTTTCCACGTACGCAGGCTGATACTCCTGTGGACACTGCCTGTATAGACAGGCAGTGGAGTTTTGTGTGTATGACCGTTTTTTATCCCGCCATTAAGGCAGCCATACTCCATC
>CM065737.1:54477498-54482498 GCA_033310375.1 Conus canariensis
GGGCTCACGAGAGCTGAGCTCAAGAAGTGTGTGTGTGTGTGTGTGTGTGTGTGTGTGTGTTGTGTGTGTGTGTGTGTGTTGTGTGTGTGTGTGTGTGTGAGAGAGAGAGAGAGAGAGAGTGTGTGTGTGTGTGTGTGCGCGTGTGAGTGTGTGTGTGTGTGTGTGTGTGTGTGTGTGAGAGAGAGAGAGAGAGAGAGAGAGAGCGAACATGATCAGTGAATAGTGGATGACTATTGCGGTCATTGACCTGTTTAGGTTGGCCTTGTCCCATGTTCTAGTCCTGTTCTTTTGCTCTTTTTTCTTTTTTTCTTTTTTGTTTGCTTTTTTTTTGGGGGGGGGAGGGGGGGGGGGGCTCCTCTAACCTTTTTCCCCCACATTAAGAAAAAAATCTTGTACTTTTTTTTTTTTATGAAAGGAAGGGCCTCCATCCTCTTCGTTTTTTCCCCATCTTTTTTTTTTTTTCTTCCCCAACAAGTCACCACACAGAGGACTGGTATGGTGTAGGTGGTTACTTCAAAGGGCGGTCCGCCCGCTGAACAGTTCTTTGGCTAGCGCACAGTGAATGTGTCGTCAGGAGGTGCAGGTTAGTGACCTGGACAAGTGAATGACAGGACTCAAGCAAAGGCGAACGATGGGAAGTGGGAGGGGAGATCACTTATCCTCTGCTCCTTCATGTATGGGTGTTGCGAAAGGCGCACAATGCAGGTTAGCTGAGCAGGGGGATCATCAATAAGCAATGGCTGGGGACTGATTCACCCTGCTGTCCGGCCCATTGATTTGACCCTGAGGGCATAGTCGGTCGTTTACCGATCACATCCCTGGGTCAATACTGCCCTACCGTTGTGACTGTTCCACCACCATCACCACCCCCGCCTCCTACCCCCCACAAGAAAAAAAGCAACAACATTGTTTTCCCACTTCTAGGCATTGGCTCTGAAAGTCATCTTGGATTCTCACGCCTGAAAAGAATTGTATTGGCAAACGCATAGACCCAAAACAACAAGAGCAACAACAAACAAAAACAAACTAAAAGAAAAGAATAGACAACTACCAGCATAGTGACATTTCTTCAGTATAATGACTTTATTGAGATATAAGCGCAAGTGATTAAGTGTTCTGATTTTTTTCATGTGAGTGAAGTTGCTGGGTTAGGCAGGCAGTTGTAGTCATTTGTGTATGATGCATAGGTCGTAGTGTGAAGTGTTTCATTCCATTTTTAACATTTTGGATCTGTATTGCTAGCATAAGAATATTAATAATTCATTTTGTTTTGAGTTGGGGATGATTATCTTTATTTTCAGTTCTGCATTTCCTTATGAAATTTTCAATAGATCTTGCACAGCCAGTGTAAATAATAAAGTGCACATTTGAATCACATCTCATGAATTCTTTGTATGTTAGAAACGGTCCATTGTCATTCAGAAAGCGTGGGAAACGGTGAAAACCGGTGTGAATCCATTTTGTGTTACAAATTTTCTTCCTACTAAACGTTTGCTGTTAAGAAATACTGGTTCAATCAGCAATTCATTAAAAAAAAAATTTGGTTTCCGTCTTATTAGAAAAGCAGCATTAGAACCATGCTTTGACGTTTACATAACCCCTCACATATCACCTATCACCTATCACCTATCCCGAAGTCTTGAAGACCATTGGGGCACCATACAAGACTTTGCAACCAGCTTCCTCCACTCCTCCCGGTTCTCAGACGCTCTCAGGCAGTTGCTGAGAGTGAGGCCAGTCCATGCGCATAACCACAGTCTTTGCCAAATCTGGTGTATATCATATACTCATTCAGCATTGCTTTGTACTCGTTTGTATTATAGTTTGTATTGTTGGCTTGTTATCAGCTAAGCTGCACTTGATTTCAGTCTTCAAGGTCTGTGACAAGCAGAAATAAGAAAGGAAATTTTCAGGTATAACAGCTGTTCAGTTATGGATGAAAATGACTCGGCAAAGGTGGGTACACCAATAAAAAGGAGGATGTTAAGATGAAAATATGTACAAACTCTTCATCCTTCAGTATCTGGGTGTATTGTCTTGATTTTAACGTGGTGACAGCCCTGATGTGGCCCTTTGCAGTTGGCTGGGCTATAAGCAACATTACCTTACCTTACCTCTACAGCAGAAATCATGGTATTTGTTATGAAAACATATATACAAACTCTTTACCTTTCGATATTTGGGTGTATATTCTCCACAGCAGAAATATCGTGGTATTTGTTATGAAGAAATGTATAAACTCTTCACCTTTTGATATCGGAGCGTATTGTCTCCACAGCAGAAATTGTGGTATTTGTTATGAAGACATGTATATAAACTCTTCACCTTTCAATATTAGGGCGTGTTGTCTTCACAGCAGAAATTGTGGTATTTGTTATGAAAACATGTATATAAACTCTTCACCTTTCGATATTTGGATGTATTGTCTCCACAGCAGAAATCGTGGTATTTGCACAGCAGATATCATGGTATTTGCACAGCAGAAACTGTGGTATTTGCACAGCAGAAACTGTGGTATTTGCACAGCAGAAATTGTGGTATTTGCACAGCAGAAATCATGGTGTTTGCACAGCAGATATCATGGTATTTTCACAGCAGAAATTGTATTTGCACAGCAGAAATCATAGTATTTGTTATGAGAACATATATATATAAAAACTCTTCACAGCAGAAATCGTGGTATTTGCAATGAAGCGCATGTGAAATGTTTGAAGACAGGAGTACTGTGAGTGCTGGGTGTTGTGGTTGTTGCAGGTGCTGGACAAACTGCTGGTGGTGTGCCCCAATGTGGACTACTGTGAGGAGGTGTTGCCACGCTGTGAGCTGGAGTCCCATCTACTGCACAGGTGGGCAGGCTATTTTGTTTGACTTTGTTTCTCTGTAACAGAGTGACCTGGTGAAAACTCCTATTTAGGACTCTTTCCATTCAGGACCTCATTTGTCTCTGTGTGACAGATTGAACTGGTGGAAACTCCAGTTTAGGACCCCACTGTTCTCTGGAACAGATTCGCCCGGTTAAAACTTTCTTTTCTTTAGGACTCCATGTGTCTCTTTGTAACAGATTGCCTTGGTTAAAACTCTCATTAATTTTAGGATCTCGTTTGTTTCTGTGGAACAGATTGGCTTGGTTAAAACTCTCTTCCACTTAAGACCTCCATTTGCGTCTTTCATACAAAACTGACCTGGTCAAAACTTGCAAGTAACAGTTTGGTCTGGTTACAACTCCCATTCAGGACCCTATTCGTCTTTTTGTAACAGACTGCCTTGTTAACATTCTCATTCAGAACCCTATTCGTCTTTTTGTAACAGACTGCCTTGTTAACATTCTCTCCCATCTAGGACCTTTTTTTTTTTTTTTTTTTTTTTTCAACAGGCTAACCTAGTTAAATCTCTCTGTAAGGGTCATGGTTATCCCTTTGTAACAGAGTGGCTTGGTTTAAATTTTCATTTTGGATCCCTTTATTCTGTTGGTAACTGGTTGCTCCTATTAAAACTCTTATCGAGGGTCCCATTTGTTTTTGAAACAGATTGGTCAGAACTCTTGATCGAAAGCTCTGTGTGTTTTCTTGTATCAGAAAGACCTGGTCAATTTAGGACCCCATTTGTAGTTTTTGGAACAGATTGACTTGATTAAAACTCCCATTTACCTCTTTGTCTCTTTGTAACATTTACCCAGTTACAACTCTCTCCCATGTATAACTCGTATGTTTCATTACCTCCAGTGAGTGTTTCACTTTAGCTGACTGCTAATGAACAAACTGACAAGCCCACCAGACAAGCCAGCGGACTGATCCAGTGACCTGCATTGGTTTTTTGCTGTGTGCTAGGTGCCGCGGCGCCATCACTCGCTGCATCAAGTCCACGCTGGGTTGTGCCTTTCAAGGACCTCGCAGTGCTCTTCAGTCGCACCTGTGGGAATGTGCCTTCCGCGATCAGGCGTCAGGTGAGCCCACCTGTGCGAGGTTTTTGAGTTCTGTACAGGTCATTTATAAGCATGGGAAGAGGCCAGGGGTTTCAAACTGGAGAGCCAGCTGGTCTGTCGATTGAAGCTGGAGATCATTATTACAGACCTGTTTACCCTTACGATTTTGCTGTAATTTTTACGGAAAAAAATCGAAATTGCCGGAATTACGCCCCCCCCCCCCCCAAAAAAAAAAAAAATTGGGGGAAAAAAAATCAAAGAAGGATAATTGTTAAACGCAAAGTTTTGTCTGCTACCGTTTCGGTCAAAAGCAGTAAGAAGATATTTTCCAGCGTGCCTTATGTCTTTTACCTTGTCAAAGATGGCGACGAAGCGGTCTTGCGCGCGCAAACGTCCAGCTCTTCTAAATCTTCGAAAGTTGCAAAAGTATTGCAAGTATGAAGATTACGGGGTTTTTTTTTTCAAATTACAGGGTTTTGTCTGAGATATTACAGGTACTCAAATTTGGGGTAAACCGGTCTGTTATTAAGAAGTGGAAGAGAATGACAGCAGTAGCAAACAAAATGTGTAGGTAAATAAATGTGGGGTTTCTTTAATCCCAGCAGTGCTGTACCAGATGAAGCTCAGGGTTGCTTCCCCTAGACTGAGTGGCGAAGCGGGAGTCTCATTGTTAATTGATCACATGACATCATTGACTACTACTAAATCTAGCTTGCAGCTGTTGAGTAGTTGATTTTCTCCACATGCCATATCACGGGAAAGGGTTTAGGTGTACTTCAGTGTATGAGAAGCACATATTTTGATTGGTTAAGGGGAGAAATACTTTATTGTCATAACAGTTGTATAGGTCAGTTGTACTCCATAATAGCGCTGGAATTTTTACCTGAGTTTGAGGATGCGTTCAGGTAACTTTAGCAGCACATGGGAACAAGGAAGGGTTGGATATCAATGCCATCACATCAGACATGGATGATGAAGTGAAACCTAGGCCTTTGTAATGGATAAATGGACGCAGTCCAGTTGCGATTGCCACTCTTGTTGAAAAACATGGCAACATATTGACTCGCTCTCATCCCAT
>CM065737.1:54489998-54537498 GCA_033310375.1 Conus canariensis
GCCCTCTGCTCATAGAAGCAAAAGGTGAAGGCTGACCATTATATACCCAGAGATTGACAGAAGTTAAAAGCACCAACAGGCATCGGTCCTGTACTTTTCTGAAATGAAAAGAGATAAAGTGTCCATCATATACCCAGAGATTTAAAGAAATTTAACACACCAACAGGCATCGGTCCTGTACTTTTCTGAAATGAAAAGAGATAAAGTGTCCATCATATACCCAGAGATTTAAAGAAATTTAACACACCAACAGGCATCGGTCCTGTACTTTTCTGAAATGAACAGAGATAAAGTGTCCATCATATACCCAGAGACTTACAGAAAGGAAAAGCACCACCAGCTATAGGTCCTCTGCATCGTGAAATGAAAAGAAATGGATGCCATTTAAATGTAAATCATTTTAATGGAAGCCCTCAAATAAACACGTTTCAGCCAAGAAGCTGTTAAAGCGAAGAAGGTTGTGAAATATTGTAGTTCTCCGGAAGATGTTCCAGCGTTTGACCTGAAATACTCCAACAGCATTTCTGGCTCACAGCTCTAACCCATGGTCACAGGCTGGGAGGAGTGAAGGGACCAAATGATAACATCAACAGAAAAAATATACTTTGTATGGGTGCTTTACCTATTTGTAGATTGTTAGATATTCATTTCAGACTTTGTCTTCACAGACGGTATTATGATGAAGAGGTGCATGACAGAGTGCATAAGAGAGAGAGTGAATGAGTAAGTGTGTGTGTGTGTGTGTGTGTGTGTGTGTGTGTGTGTGTGTGTATCTACTCCTCTGTACAGAGGTACACGCATGACAGAAAGAGAGTGAGATTTGGGGGGAGTTGGTTTCTTTAAAAAGAATAGTGAGAGTGACTGAATGTTTTGCCATCGTCTTTGTGGGCAGAAATGGACCAGGTGTCTACATTCTTACGCTGGTAAGCTTCTTTTGTGTCATGGTTTGTTTTCTCTTTTGTTGTTTTTTTTAAAAACGGGTTATGTGTGATAACTTTTGATTATTTTTATAGTTAATTTTATTTCAAATTCTTAGATAGCTACTGTGGGGCATTCTGTCATGGAATATTTTTGTAAGCACTGTTCCCAAACCATTTTCAATATTCAATTAGCCCAGCAGCCCATATATAAAGTGCACGCATGCCTTTCTTTTCATTATTCACTTAAAAAGTTTTGCACAGAAAGAAGCTCTGTTTGGTCTAGGTAAAGGGCAGAAGGTCAATGTTCACAAAAAACAATGTTTGAGAGATGCAGCGTTCTTGGGTTGCAGGCTTTGTGCTAAACACATTTGGAAAGGAATGGGGGGGGGGTGTGGGGGGGGTGTTTGTGTTAAATTTTCAACGGGCCGGGAATTCAGTTATGCAAGTGATAAGTTAATTTAAACATCATTCAGTGTATTTTGTGTCTTTTTATTCAATGTATTTTGTGACTTGAAGAATTAGTCGTTAGACTTGTGTTAAGTATTGGAGTGACAGATTCCTGATTCTCCAGAGAAGAGTGTTATATGTGTATGTATGCGGTGGTACAAAACTTCCTAATCTGTGCACGTTGTATGTTTTTTCAGCTCCCTGGTTCTCTAGCAGCGTGCGACGGTCGTCTGAAGCCTGACGACCGAGTGCTGGAGATCAACACCACTGACGTTAGATACGGCTCTCAGGAACAGGCAGCCCACATCATTCAGGTCAGTGGCATGTGCAGGGTGGAGTGATGACAGTATGAAAAGCTTTTAAAAAATCGTTGTGAGATGAGAAGCTGATATTTGTGTATGTACCGTTCAGTTTTGTTGTATTCGTATAGGCCTTTTTTTTTTTTTTTTCTCATAGCTGGTCAGAAACATGAATCTCCCAGTCCTCCTTGAGTGTCTTGAACTGTGCTGACTACTTCAAGTGGTGATCAGAAATTTGGATATTGGGGGAGGGGGATGGGGAAAGAGTGGCGGGGGAGGGTAGGGAGGGGGCGTATAGCAATCATGGTATGGTAACTAGTTGTGAGCAGGGCCATTTAAAATTTTTTATTTTTTTTTGCTGTCCCATCTTCCGTGACACCTCAGTGGCAGTGCACCCATGCCACTCATTCCAATCCCCCGTCCACAGCCACAGCACCGGCACTGGCAATCCACTGGGAGCAGTCCGTGTCAAGTTGTCAAGAGACAACCCACCAGAGGAGACACTGCACTGCTGCCGAGTCACTTCGGCAGTGTTCATTGGCGCCTGTTCTGATCCAACATATGCAGGACACCACCTACTATGCCCCCTACTGACGACAGTAACTGCTTAGTGCCATTAATATCGAGACCAGGATATCTTTTTCTTTGGTGAGTGTATGCATATAATGTGAGAAGAAAGTGTGAACAAAGAATGGGTGTCCTGGATGTTCACGGTGTGGAATGTTGGTCCTTGTTAGCAAAGCACAGCGCTGACCGGAGCAGGGGGAGAAAGCACACGATGTGCTGTATTGCCTGAACACCCTCCTCTCTGGAGACATTTTGAAGCAGTGTTTTTTGTTGTTGCTGGCTGCATGGAAGCCTGTGTGGAAAGGTGAAGCATCAATGGGCAGACAGCCGTTAGAACTGTGCTTTGTGTTTTTTAATGGATAGGTGGTTGGTTTTGAAGAAAGAGGTGTTGGTCGTTTTCCTGGTTTTGGTCATGATCAGTACAGATTATCTGATCATCTGTCTAGGTTTGTGATCCGCAGTTCAAGTACCTCCGTTCAACAGTGTTCGTTTTCCTGTTTTTGGTCATGATCAGTACAGATTATCTGATCATCTGTCTAGGTTTGTGATCCGCAGTTCAAGTACCTCCGTTCAACAGTGTTCTCCCCCTCACTCTCTCCCCTCACTCTCTCCCCTCCTTCACACTCCATCCTCGTTCCTCCATCCCACCCTTGGTTTTTTTGTGTGTGTGTGTTTGATTCATCTTCGAGCGGTTAAAATGGACACAGGAATTTTAATGGAGATAAATCATTATTCTGTAAGTTTATTGGCAGTCATAGATGTGGAGACCAAAAGCACGTCCACTCATTGTCAGACATGCATGTGAAGGTGGGCTCACGTACATGTACACACTCGTGCACGCAGCCATGCACACATACACGCACATACACACGCACACACACACACACACACATGAACACATATATATACGAAACGTTTACACAGTTTCTTTGTTCCACAATAATATCCCCTTCAGTCCCTGTCAGTCTGTGTTGGAAAATACTGAGCCACCATGACCCCCATGCACTACACTACGCACATGTGTGTTGCAGACGTGTCCAGACAAGGTGCAGTTCGTGGTGGCCCGCACCAGTCGCCCCCAGACCCCCGACCTGATTCGCTCGACCTCTGTGGAACTGGCGCGGCACGGCACCCTCTCCCTGGATTGTGACCCCCCAGTCTGCCCGCTGCTCAATGTGTGCAAAGAGAGGATGGTCACCGTCAACAAGGTCAGTGTGCGGGTCTGTCGTGTTGAGTTGTTGCTAGGGTTTGACCGCTGACCGGTCAATACATGATTACACGTCCTTTCACGGGGAGGCGCAGGGTACTGAGTGCTTTGCATGGAGTCAGAGGATGTCGTGGATCGTTCTTTACGAATGATGCCATAAGCATTTTCCGGCTGAACCCCCTGCAGGTCACCTGATGTAAATATAGACCTGTACTAATACATTCACAACCAAATTCCTGCTGACTGATGGCTTCTCTTGGGGTGGGGATTGGGGGGGGGGGGGTGGTATGCACGTAGTCAAATTGAAATCTTACCTCTGGAGCAGGGGCGACCATCCCGGACCAGGCGGGTCCCCAGGTGGCGGATAGGGGGATGCCCCAGTTATGAGGGTTAACTACGATAGAAGTCAGGCTTCCCTGATTGAATGAGCAATCCCGGACCAAATGGTGATGTTCCTAGCAGGATGGGGCGGGATGACAGGTGGCAGTTTTATCTCCACTGAAATACTCCATATGTCCAACGACAGGAGCATCATGCGATCAAGAGCCGTGCTGTCCGCTCTTAGCCCTGGGGAAGGACACCCCAGTGAACAAACTATCCCCCTGTGCTCACAGGGTAGACACCCCAGTAAACACACCATCCCTCTGTGCTCACAGGGTAGGACGTTTTAGTCTTGAGTTAAGGGAGAAGCCTTCCTACAGAAAACTTGATCCGACCTGTCAGAGACAGAGTGTGTCAGCAACAGCGCAGGTTTGGGGATAAAGAGGACACGCACACATCAACCATCATGGTGAAATCGACTGTAGATGAAGAAGAAGAAGAAATGCTTACCCTTCTTGGCAATTCCCTTTCTTCAGAAAGTTTTTTTGGTCTCCTTTTTGAGGAGGGTGAAGATTTCTGTATTAGTTTCCATGTATGTGGAAGCAAGGGCCACATGATGCTTTATCGGAGTATTGAAATTTTGATGTAGGCTCCAAGGTCTACCTTGTATCAGACATTGACATAATTACTGGTCCATGTGAATCTGTCTGAAGAGGGAGGCACGATTGTGTCTCTCATTAGGCAGACAATGTCAGACCTGCCTAACCGTATGCTTTTGGCGTATTTTGTACATCATTTTACACAGAACACGACAATACACCTCTCAAATGAAAATCACGCCAAACAAAAATTCCAGCGAAGTTTCGTTTTGTACATGACATGGGAGATTGTTTGATAATGATATGACCAGTAAACATAATGAAAAAGCAACAGCCAGGCCTTATCGGGCCAGTGTGTAACGGGTGAAACATGAGGAGTCGTAGCGTGTAGCACGCACTGTCTTGAGGTCGGTGAGGTTGGTGCGGTCCAAACTGGTTTATTGGTCCAACTATGATTTGAAATGAAAAAGGAAGCCAACGAGCTGGTGTTGATGTGGAAGGTGATGTGTCCATTCGCTGTCTTCCCCGTCTCCTCCTCTTCCCTACTTACCGTCTCCATCTGTACAATAACATTCCAAACGTGACTGAACTGATAAAATATTAGATTTGAGTATCAATTGAAACTGCTCCAAAGTGAAAGTGAAAAACACCTTTTTTTTTTTTTTTTGAAAGATACCTGTTTATGTGAGAAAACACTCCACAGTTTTTGGGCAGGCAGGTCTGCGATGTGTCTATCAGAGGCGTAGACTTATAAAGTTCATCTGGCCCCTTGTCAGATGCAAATTGTGTGCTTCAGTGTTAAACATGAAATTGTTGAATGAGAGTGCCAGAGTATGGAGACTGTTCATGTGTTGCTCCTTTCTGTTTCTCCACGTTGACAGGACTCGTCAGAAAGCCTGGGGATCAGCGTGGCCGGGGGTGCTAAAGGTCAGCGAGGGGACACGCCGGTCTACGTTACCAACATCAGTCAGGGCAGCTGCATCAGCAGGTGTCGCCAAATCAAGGTCAGTCATGTGGCACCGCTGATCTGTGGAACTTCGCCCACCTTAGGTTAAGGGGCAGAGAACTTACTAGAGTATTGCGTGTGTGTGTGCCAGTTTTTCATTTCAGGTCATGTTGTTTGTACCCCAGCCACCAACCACAAGAAGTGTATCAGCACTTGTGTGTGTGTGTGTGTGTGTGTGTGTGTGTGTGTGTGTGTGTGTGTGTGTGTGTGTGTGTGTGCATGCATTCATATTTGTATGTGTTGTCAGATATATAAAGTTGTCAAATTTTCCAAACCAAAACGATTCTAGCCCTTGAACTGTGTAGAATCTTGCCTTCAGTGGTTATTCATGGAAACCGGGATCAAGAAGGAACAGGTTGGTGTGTGTGTGTTTTTTTTGGGGGGAAGGGGGGCGGCATTTTCTTTTTTTTCGTTTTGTTGTTGTTGTTTTTTGCATACTGTATTTCCTTCTTACTCCATGTCAACATTGAGGGTGACGAGGATGAACTGGTGGTGATGACAGTGACGATGACATAATGACATTGATGATGATGTTGATGTGAATATCAGTGATCACAGTGATGGATGTGTGTGTGTGGTGTCTGTGTGTATGTATGTGTGTGTGTGTGGTATGTGTGTGTGGTTGTGTGTGTGTGCGCATGCGTGTGGTGTGTGTGTCTGTGTCTGTGGTGTGTGTGCACAGAAGGGGGACGTACTGCTGTCCATCAACAGCGCCAACCTGCTGGGCCTGACCCATGCGGAGGCCGTGCATCAGATCAAGCTGCAGTCCAATGTGCGCAACCTTACCCTCAAGATTGTAGAGGGCGCCGAGACGCAGGACGGCAGTGGCAACTTCTCCCCGTCCTGGATGTACTGGCTGCAGATGCCAAAGTCAGTGTTGGCTGTTTCACTTCTGCTGGGAGGGGGGATTACTCTGTATGAAAACTGAATTTCCAATAGCAAGGAAAAAAAGGGGAAAAGAAACAAGAGAAGTGGATCTTTATAACCTGTGGATGTGAATTCAAAGGACTGGCAAGGAGACATGCTTCACAAGAAATGGGACACAGTGATTGGGTCCACAGGAAAGAATGTTGGGTTTTTTCACTGCCAAGTAATGTGCATAACTGTGGAGAGAAACGCTAATTTAAAGTTTTTATCTGTTTGTGTAGTTGTTTGTTTATTTATTTATTTTTAGAAATTTAATGAATCTTAAGTGTGCATATCTCGGTGTGTGTGAGCATTTTTTTTTTCTTTTTTTCTTTGCTGCATAGTACTTTGCCTATCATAAGAGACCATGGAAAGGTCTTGAAAACTGCATAAATTGTGTTTCTGCTTGGGGACTTTGTTCCCCTAGACACCCCCCACCCCCTATCAGGGTATTGTCCCTGGACCCCACCAGGGCTAGGCAGCCCCTGGACCCAAGCTTTTTGTTCAGAGATTTTTTTAAGTTAGCTGTTCTCCAGCCTGTACATTATTACTGCACTGACATTGGTCTATATGTGATGGCACCACTTCAGTGTTGCCATTTCTTCATTTGAACATTAACTGAAAATCTAACATTGAAATCCAGATATATGAAGTATGCTGTCTTGAATCAAACAAAATGTAACTCTAAAATCAGATTTTTTGTTTGTAAATTTTCCCTTGCCTTCTTTTTAACTTGTAATAGCATTTTAGTACAGTTACAATAGTTGGACTTGTCTTTCCGTGAGTCGATCTAGATTCAGCATGTAGGCCGGCAGTTCAGTACTGGATCAAGGCCACACTGTTCATCTTGTAGAATAATTGCAGACCATTAGACAGGCAGCGATGTCCAGCTGAAGGTTATCATGCGCCTTTCATCTCATGTTTTCAAAGGCTGCTACATGTGTAGTACCTACAAGAGGTAGAGTTTAGGGGAGGAAATTAGTAGCTGTCACACACCCATGTTTGTGAACATACACACTTGCATTCACAAACACAGTATGTTTACTTCGTACACAACACGCAATCACTCCATTCACCCAAAGGAGCACTACCACAATTGAACTGAGTTTTCTATAAAATGCTCCCTTTACTCACAAAGAAAAGGGTTTTACTTATTCTTTGCATTTCACTGCATTTTCCAACAATTATTTCTTCTCTTCACAAGATAATTCCCCACATAGAAACAATAATGCAATATTCAAAGTTTTACCAAAAATCCAACACACTCACACACATGTTACACTATCAGTTCTTATATTAAATAGTATCAATAAAGACAAGTCATCTTGACTTGTCGAGGAGCTTTCTTTCACTTGGCTGTACCACCTCTGGACCACCACAGCCTGGACTCTCACTAGGCTCGTACAGCTCAAGCCTGGACCACCGCTGGACCACCGCTGGACCACCACTGGACCACCACTGGACGCTGAGGGATTCTGTAACGAAACCCTAGGTCCAGGGTTAACCTCTAAAATGAATTTTATTTATTCTTTCTCTTTCTCTCTTATTATTCATAGCTCCTTTTTAACTCCTTTCACATTCACTCCAAGATCAATATAGAATACTCACATGAGTCTTGTTCCGCCAACCTATTCCTACCTACAGTTGGGGTACAGAAAGAAATCTTTATACAACAATATTTTATTTATTTATTTTTCAATTCTCTTTTCGCGTTCAACGTTCATCTTTCTCTTTTTCCCAAATAGCGCAATATCATCAAATCTGTATAATTATCAAACTTCTGTTATCATTACAATTACACATTTACTGTAATTGCTTTAACCAGTTTACAACCCCAACTGGTACTCACCTTCTAGGGAATAAGCGACAAGCCTACCCTAGTAGACTTCCAGTCTACATCTACACTCTATAACTCGAGTGAACTTGCCACGCCAGGCATATTACACCCACCAAGGGTTAAGCACACCCAAACCAGGGTTGCATCGGACAAACCAGTCCAATAATATAGCACACCCAACCCAGGGTTGCATCGGACAATCCTAGTCCTATGTTAAACCCAAAGAGGGTTACAATCAGACATCCTCCTATGTCTGTGTCCAGAGCTCCTCTGAAGTAACAATAATCTTCCACCCTTCCTCACATTGGGTGAACACACTTCACAATCCACTCAGCGTCCTACTCTTCCGCATCACTGGCGGTTGCACTCCATGAATACAAAAAAGCATCAAACCCGTAGGTTCCATTCCACAATTGCAAAAATTACAAAATCTCTTAATTGATATGAAACTTTTCCATTCACATCACTTTTTCCTCATTCACATGACACCCCCCAACCTCCGATAAAAAAATTTGATTCATCAAATTTTTTCAAAGAAAAGTATAGGAGTTCACAAAAAAAAATACACCATTGACAGTATTCTGAAAAAATACTTTCCCAAAATGACATGAGTACATGCGAACAGAAAAATGTATATTTATAAAAACATTGTTTCCAAAAAAAAATTATCCAAAGCCAACATCAATGCATCAACTATCACTACCGCAAGTAATCAATATTGCACACAACAACATTCCATTACTCAAATACAAACATATAAATTCAACTTTCAACAGCAAACTTGAAAACACACACTGCTTATTACTGTCGAGACAAAATGTCAGCAATCACATTGCTGGACCCTGAAATTGGATCAACCCTGAAACTGTATTGCTGGATCGCCAAAGACCACCGTAATAGACGGTTATTCTTTGTTCTTGATGTCTTCAAAAACGTCAGAGGTCTGTGATCCGTCTGCAGGACAAAAAACCTGCCTGTCAAGAAACGCTCAAATTTTGCAAGTGCCCACACAATCGCTAAGCATTCCCGTTCAATAGTAGAATACCTCGACTGTGCATCAGTGAACTTCTTACTTGCAAACTGTACTGGATGCAATAAATCTTGATGTTCTTGCAAAAGAACAGCCCCCATTCCTGTTGAACTTGCATCAGTCCGGAGGACAAAATCTTTCTCCAAGTTGGGCAGAAGTAAAACAGGAGAAGAATTCAAAACCTTTTGAACTGCTTCCAAAGCATTCTGACAATCTACAGTCCAATCAATAGATGAATGCTTGGAACCCTTTGTCAACTCAGTTAATGGAGCTGTAAGAGTTGCAAAGTGAGGGACATAACGCCTGTAATAAGTTAAGAGTCCAAGAAGTGAACGAACCTGTTTCTTTGAACATGGGGTTTTGATTGCCAAAATCTTTTCCATTTTCTTCTTTTCTGGCTGCATCGAACTCACAGCAATTGTATGCCCCAAAAACTCCAGTTTTTGAAAACCCGCCATGATTTTCGATGGCCTTGCTGTCAATCCAAAAGAACGGAGTCTTTCAAAAACACTTTTCAAACATCTCAGCAGATTACTCCATGTTTGTGAACCCAGCAAAATATCATCAAAAAAACTTACAGCAGACATTTCATGTAACCTGAGTTGTCTCATCATTCTCGCGAAAGTTGCATTCTGCAAACCAAAAGGCATTCGCAAAAAATGAAAAAGTCCAAATGGTGTTTGAAAAGCTGTTTTTTCTTTATCATCAACACACATCGGTATCTGCCAATAACCTTTCGTGAGATCAATTTTCACAAAATATTTGGCTTGACTCAGTTGACAAAACAAATCCTCCACATCAGGAATTGGTTAAGAATCAAAAACAGTCAATTTATTCAAAGCCCTGTAATCAATACAAAATCTGACTGAACCATCTGGTTTTGAAACCAGCACCACAGGAGCCACATATGGAGAACTTGACTTTTCAATGACCCCAAGATCCAACATGACCTGTACCTCTCAATAATTTGCTTTTTTGCAAAAGATAAAGGATACGACTTCATTCGTACAGGAACATCTGTTGTCAACCGTATTCTATGAGGTTCAACACCAACTGCAGATCCTGGTTTGTCTGTAAGTACATCTGTATAATCCTGTAGTAAACACTTTAGTTGAGTCACCTGAGATGGTTTCAAGTCCTCGTTGATCTTGACATCCTCGTATGTTTCACCTTTTAAGGATAATGTAGGCAGTTGAATAACATCATCACCAGTGTCCTGAACTACACCAACAGCAGTTTCATGAATTACAGGCACCTTGTGAAACACAGGTTTGTCAAGACGTTGCAAATGTTCTGTCACACAATCCATTCGTAACAGACATGAAATGTCACATGCCAATGCTGAAATCTTATCAGGGACAGCAACCTTGTTGATCATAACATCAGACCTGTGAAAGTACTTTTTCAACATGTTAACATGGAAAATTTTCTTCACACCATTCATATCAATTCTGTAATTGACATCAGAACATTTTTCAATGACGACGAATGGTCCTTTCCACATCACATGCATCTTGCTCTTGTCATCTGTTAAAAGCACCAACACATTGTCACCCACAGAAAACACACGCATCTTTGCCCCACGATCAGCATACTTTTTATGCGTAGTTGCACTGTTATAAGCATTTTCTTGGGCAATACGACATGCATCTGCTATACGATTTTGTAAAGTAAAAACATAATCAAAAACATTTTTTTCTTCTTGAGACACATTGTCCCCAGACCATGACTTTGACAGGATGCTAATAGGTCCTTTTGGTGAACGACCAAAAAGCAACTCAAAAGGAGAGAAACCTGTGCTCTCATTTGGCAATTCCCTGTAGGCAAAAAGTATGGCTGGAATGTATCGATCCCAGTCTGATGGTCTTTCCTTAGAAACTTTCTTCAACATCATCTTGAAAGTACCATTAAATCTTTCCACAAGGCCATTCGACTGTGGATGGTATGGAGATGTAGTACATGCAGAAATTGAAAGTAAACGAAATATTTCTTTCATGAGATCTGACACAAACTGAGTACCCAAGTCAGATAATATTTCATCAGGAAGTCCCATTCTGGAAAAAATAGAAAATAATGCTTCTGCCACAGAAATGGTATCAATCTTTTTCAAAGGTACAGCTTCAGGATACCTGGTAGCAACATCCATGACAGTGAGCACATAACGAAAACCAGAATTGGAAACATGAAATGGACCAACCAAATCAATACAAACACGACTGAATGGTTCAGTAATGACTGGCATTCTTTGCAAAGGTGCAAATGGTATACGACCTTTGGGAATTGTTTTCTGACAGACATCACATGATTGACAATATTTTGAAACTTGCACACTAACACCAGGCCAAAAAAATGAAGACAACACACGTTGAAGAGTACGTTTGACTCCACAATGACCCGAAAACATGGAATCATGTGCAGTATGCAAAACAGCATCACGTAAAGACATAGGAACGACAATCTGCTCCACCACCTGTTCATCTTTAGGAAAAAGACGGTATAAAAGATTATTCTTTTTTATGTACATGATATCAGTCACTTTGTCAGGTACCTCAGGAACAAATTTCTGAAACAAATGAGTCAATGTTGTATCTGTCTTCTGTAAATCACTCAAATGTTCAGGAGTCACATCCAATTTTGGGACATAGGGAACAACCAGGGGTTTTTGACCTTGCCTTTCTTTTTCCTCTTGTGAACGAGTGCTTACCATAGAAGGCACAAAAGAACCACATTGTCCTCCACAAGACGTGGAAACACCCTTGAGATTTCCAAGAATGAGGTCTGTCACAGGATCATCAATGACACATGCTGTTATTTCACCTGTAAAATAGGGAGTACAAACATAAACACATGCCAAAGGAAATGATTCAATTTTGCCACCAAATGTACGACATTGATGTGTCCCGGTGTATTGTTCTTTTCTGACTAAATCTTTGCGTACACCAGCAGTAGTACACCCAGTATCCCTCAACAGTGTAGCACCAAACCCATTGACAGCACACGATTCAATGTGTAGACCTGTAAAATCAGTGTCAGACACTAAAACATGCTGAGTATCTTTAGTAGTTTGCTTGGGATCTGTTGCTAAGCACACATTACCCTGTGCTAGAAAAGGACAGTCTTTCTTCTTGTGAAATATACAGGAACAGTGCCAACAACCATTGTCCGCACCAGATACTGTATTTGGTACTGTACTATGATCAATACCACCACGGTTTGAAAATTGTCCACGGCCATGAATAGCTCTAAACTGACCAGTCCGTCGAGAATTGGTATATCCTCTTGGATTTGGATTACCCTGTGAAAAAGTTTGTCCAGAATTATTCTCTTGCCAGTTATTATAGGAATGTACATTATTCCTGTTTGTATTCTGTCTTTGAGAAAAACTCTGGCCTCCTCTATGACCATATCTCCTGTTTGGTTGAGAACGACCCGGACCAAACTGGCCTGTTGAAGCAACATTTGCCTCAAACACATCACGGTCAGATTTCCTGGAAAAATGCTTTTCCGGATGAGCAGTCCGATACTGATCTGCCAGCTTACAGATATCCTCTGCAGTTTTACAAGATCTCTCTTTTAGAAAAATAGCTAGGTCTTTGGATACGCTTTGTAAAATCTGCTCACGTAACAACAAGTCACGCAAATCAGCATATTCTTTCTGTGTTTGGGACAATTCAACCCAACGATCAAATAAATGACTTGTCCTAATAAGGAAAGCTGCAAATGATTCACCTTTTTCTGGACGAACTGAACGAAATTTTTCTCTAAAGCCTTCATCTGTATATTGAAACTTCTTCAAAAGTTCAGCTTTCAGTTCTTCCCATGTGAGAGAATCACGAACTGCCAAACTATGATAGAGATAATGCGGTGCCCTTGAATAGGGAAGCAGCATACAATGTCCATTTGTCCTTGCTCCAACCACATGATGAAGCATGGTTTTCAAACCTAAAAAGAAAAGAGTCTATGTCATCACGATTCTCATCAAAAGGGGGTAATTTGGGAATGTAGGAAGTCTTACCTGCACCCTGAACAGGAACAGCATCAGTTTGAGAAACATTTACATTTGCAGATTGTTGAACAGCCTGTTGCTTTAACTGAAGTTCCACTCGTTTTTGTTCAAGTTCCAATCTTCTCATTTCAAGTAAATTAAGACTTTCTGTTCTTTTCATTTCAAGTTCATGCGCCCTGATTTTTTCCTCTATCTGTGCTTGTCTATCCTTCTCTTCTTTCTCTAACTGTACTTGTCTATCCTTCTCTTCTTTCTCTAACTGTACTTGTCTATCCTTCTCTTCTTTCTCTAACTGTGCTTGTCTATCCTTCTCTTCTTTTTCTGCCTCTGCTTTACTAAGCCTTTCTCTCTCATCTGCCTCTTTCTTCTCCTCTCTTTCTTTCGCTCTGAGCGCACGCTCTTCACACTGATCAATGTAAGCCATTAACGCATCACCAGACAACTGCAATTTCTGTCCCTGGGACAAAAATCGGTTGAAACGAACCGTTTCCTCATCCTCCTTCACAAATAAGGATTGGAATTCCTCTATTTGTTGATCATCTACTGTATCAGTCATGTTGTATGAGAGTGTAGATCACGCTTAAAGAAATCCCACAGCGTGCAAATGGGGTAGAGAAATTAAGATGTGAAATAAAAACACTATTTAAAATAGAACAATTTAAACTTACTTGGCACTGATTACTAGAATACAGAGCTCAAAACATTCAAATTTGTAAAGAACCAAAAAAAAACAATGACAGGACAGAAAAGAATATTTTTTTTTCCAGTAAAATTTGATTGAGTATGGAAATGCACCCTCACTGAAAAAATGTTTTATTTAAGTTAATTTAGTTGGCCAAAAAATGTGAGAAGTAAATTTAGAAATGGCTCTGAAAGACTGAATTGTGAGAAAGATTTCCGAAATACCAAGAAAAGCTAAGAATATTTTTTTTTAATTATTGTTTTAAACTAAAGCAGAGCACTGTTTTCAAAAAGGAATCCAAAAGAATGTGCCAGAAAAAACGCAAACAATTTTACAAGAAAGATTTTCAACTAAACCTTACAACATTTAAAATAAAGGGAGCATTTACACACACTAATCAGAAACCCTATTTAAAATAGCAAAAAAAACCCGCCTAAACTTGAAACTAGAGAGGGGCTTATTGTAAAGAATATCAAGAGAATTTTAATTAGAATAGACAGAAACCAAGAGAGGCGAAAATTTGAAAAAAGTAGGAAAAGTAAGACCGAGCAAAAGAACCCTTAGGTAGCCCACTAATTGAAACTACCACCCGTAGAACTGGAGACGGGAATACTAAGAACAAGTATACATTACATAAACAATTGACTCACACCATAAATATAGATAAGAAAAACAAAATTGAAAATGCCAATGAAAATGAATAAATATAACAATTATACAGCAATGCAGAGGGGAACAAAACAGTATCTTTATAATTGTAATTTGGCAGAGTAATTTTACTTCTATTTTTCTTTCTTTTTTACAAAGGGGTTCAAAACAATATTTTAGCAGCAGTACTCGCTCAAAAAACTAAATCCTATTAAACTCTAACCTAAATTCAAAGACGGGGTCACCACTGTCACACACCCATGTTTGTGAACATACACACTTGCATTCACAAACACAGTATGCTTACTTCGTACACAACACGCAATCACTCCATTCACCCAAAGGAGCACTACCACAATTGAACTGAGTTTTCTATAAAATGCTCCCTTTACTCACAAAGAAAAGGGTTTTACTTATTCTTTGCATTTCACTGCATTTTCCAACAATTATTTCTTCTCTTCACAAGATAATTCCCCACATAGAAACAATAATGCAATATTCAAAGTTTTACCAAAAATCCAACACACTCACACACATGTTACACTATCAGTTCTTATATTAAATAGTATCAATAAAGACAAGTCATCTTGACTTGTCGAGGAGCTTTCTTTCACTTGGCTGTACCACCTCTGGACCACCACAGCCTGGACTCTCACTAGGCTCGTACAGCTCAAGCCTGGACCACCGCTGGACCACCACTGGACCACCACTGGACGCTGAGGGATTCTGTAACGAAACCCTAGGTCCAGGGTTAACCTCTAAAATGAATTTTATTTATTCTTTCTCTTTCTCTCTTATTATTCATAGCTCCTTTTTAACTCCTTTCACATTCACTCCAAGATCAATATAGAATACTCACATGAGTCTTGTTCCGCCAACTTATTCCTACCTACAGTTGGGGTACAGAAAGAAATCTTTATACAACAATATTTTATTTATTTATTTTTCAATTCTCTTTTCGCGTTCAACGTTCATCTTTCTCTTTTTCCCAAATAGCGCAATATCATCAAATCTGTATAATTATCAAACTTCTGTTATCATTACAATTACACATTTACTGTAATTGCTTTAACCAGTTTACAACCCCAACTGGTACTCACCTTCTAGGGAATAAGCGACAAGCCTACCCTAGTAGACTTCCAGTCTACATCTACACTCTATAACTCGAGTGAACTTGCCACGCCAGGCATATTACACCCACCAAGGGTTAAGCACACCCAAACCAGGGTTGCATCGGACAAACCAGTCCAATAATATAGCACACCCAACCCAGGGTTGCATCGGACAATCCTAGTCCTATGTTAAACCCAAAGAGGGTTACAATCAGACATCCTCCTATGTCTGTGTCCAGAGCTCCTCTGAAGTAACAATAATCTTCCACCCTTCCTCACATTGGGTGAACACACTTCACAATCCACTCAGCGTCCTACTCTTCCGCATCACTGGCGGTTGCACTCCATGAATACAAAAAAGCATCAAACCCGTAGGTTCCATTCCACAATTGCAAAAATTACAAAATCTCTTAATTGATATGAAACTTTTCCATTCACATCACTTTTTCCTCATTCACATGACAGTAGCCTACAGGTTGAAATCGGGAAAGTAGTACGAGTATAACAAATATGGATTGAAGTGCCTGTTGTAAGTTACAAAGGTATCATTAACAGTTAATCCATTGATAAAAGTAGTACAAGAGTAACGAATGTGAATTTAAGTGCCTATTGCAAATTACAAAGGCATTATTAACACTTAATCCATTGATTTTGATTCTGTTATGTCATGTTTCAAGGTGAAAGGAGGATTAAAATTGTGCTTGTGTGTAACCTGTCATGTCGTTGATTCCCTGACGTGTTTTCCCCTCAGGGTGTGTCACTCCTTCAAGACCATAGATCGTGTTGTGTGTAACCTGTCATGTTGTTGATTCCCTGACGTGTTTTCCCCTCAGGGTGTGTCACTCCTTCAAGACCATCACGTTGCTGCGTAGCGCCAGCGGCAGCTTGGGCTTCTCGGTGGCGGGCGGATGGGACTGCAGCCATGGCAACCTGCCAATCTTCGTCAAGTCCATAGTGCCAGACACCCCTGCCTCCAAGGATGGGAGATTGAAGTGAGTGATGCGATAATGCTGGTAACCATCATGCGAGTTGAAGTGTAGAATAGTTGTCATGCTACACCTGAACTGCTACGGCAAGGACCCTCCTGGAATGCTGGGCAGTTCCAGACCTGTGTGGAAAGAATAGCGTGTTGTCATGTGCCCCAAACAAAGGGCCAATGGTTGCTCACTTTGCAAGCACAAGAGGCCAGTTGTAGACCTGGATACATGTTAACGGTCAGCAGTTCATTGGTTTGAGTTTGAAATTTGGCTTCAGGCCAAAGGATGTGACATTCACTTTGTTGGGCTGAAAGATGGCCAGACCGAGCCAACCCAAGCATGTAGAACTGATCAAATTAATGCTTGATTTTGACGGTGCAGATGAATTTGAATGAAGTAGACCTTGGAGATTCAATTCAAGATATCATTGGTGAAGACTTTCAACCTGGGGATGGAAATCATTTATTTTGAAAATGCCAAATAAGGAATTCCATGGGGCATTTTTTGGCGAAAAGAAAATTAAGGTGTGTATGACAAGGCTCCAAAAATGTTGAATACTGTTATGTGTGTGTTTCATTTTGTTTTCTTTTACTTGTTTTAGATTTACAACCTTGTTCAGTTTTCTTCTTTTTTTTGTTGTTGCTTGTGTGTGTGTATTTTGTATCTTTGATTCAGAGAATGAGAATTCAAAAAAAGGAACACAAAGGTGAGTACGATTCGTGGATTTGTTGCTGTTCCATTTGATTTAAGCACTGTTTCTGTGATTTGTTGTAATAGCAACACATTTGTTAAGAAAAATAGCTTTCCAGACAACGTCATTGCGCCATGCAGGAGACCCAGATAGAAGCACTTTGATGGACAACTCTGTGAAACTCTTTGAGCATCTCACGCTCTGTGGATGTTACAGAGAACAACATGATTGCAAACCCGGATAAGTCTGGGTGTTATCATACACAAATCAAACGGAGGATCCAGTGACACTCACAGTTCTGGTTGTTTCAGATGCGGGGACATCATCGTCAGCGTCAATGAGCACGGCCTGGAGAAGGTGACCAACAGCACGGCGGTGGAGATCCTGAAGAAGGTGGACGGGGCCGTCATGCTGACGGTGGTGTCGTGGCCCGGCACCATCGTATGACCCCGCCTGGTGACCCTTATCTACCACCCCCACCTTCACTGCTGCCTCCGCCAGGTGTGGCCCCTCCACCTCCACCCACCCACCGCTCCAGGCGTGACTGGACGTCGGCATCGTGCCACTTCCTCTTGCTGCCATGCTGGCCGCTCTCACGTGTGTGGTTATTTTTAGGTTTTGGTGTAGCGTATCCAGGATGATAGCGGAGACTGGGAGTGCGGGCCGGCATTCACAGCGGGTCGCCATCTTGTGTCCTGGAGTTGACCGTAGGGCTGTGAATGCCTCTGTGTTGCAGCTACCCTTGACAATCCAACCCGCCATGTTCTCTTCACTTCATGTCCAACATCGAGGCAGAATTCTCCGCTGTTGCTTTGTATCTGTTAACAGTGTGTTCTTCACCACAGTCACACTGTGCGTTTTACCACAGCTAGGCCAGTACACCAAGTTTTTTGTTGACCAGCCCGTGTATTAGGGAGTACCAACTCGTCCCACACTGCCCTGCATGAGTGGAGTGTGTGTGTGTGAGCGATTTACAAAGAGGCCAGATCGCACACAGTCTCCTCTGGGAACAGGAGCGGGTGTGTGCAAGGTGGCTGGCAGGGTGTGGAGCGGACCGGGCACTTGTGTGTGTCTTGCCCCTGGCAGCGTACTAAGCGGTGCTGCTGTACAAAAACTGACGGCAGTCGTGTCTCTCTCTCTCTCAGGTTTCTCTTGCTTCCAGCCATGGGTGGTGCGTGGTGCCCACTGCTCACTGTACAGACTTCTGTCTGGGTGCACATCACGCACCAACGTGGTTCAATACTCACTGGTTATGTGCGATGGGTTTTTTCATTCTTTTTCTTCTTTTTTTTTTCTTTTTTTGTGTGCGTGAATAACATTGTATGAATGCTAAGCTGAATGTTTTGTATTTTACATACCAAAGGATATTGTGTGTGTGTGTGTGTGTTCAGAAGCGACGGACATTGTATTTCAACATATTGCAATCAGTCATGTTTACTGTTCAGTACTGATTTTGAAATAACAGTCCCTTTTTTCTTTTTTTTTTTTTTTTAAACTCCTATCAAATGTGCATCCTTTTCCATGGCCTGTTTTTTTTTTTTTTCTTTCCCTTTGAATCTTTTTCCAGCAGCTCTGTAATTCGTTTTGCACTGTTTTGACTGGTAATGAACGATTCACTACAGTGCAATACATCATGGAACATGTTGTATAGGGAATGGACAGGGGAACAAGTGACTGAACACACTCAGAGGCAGCAAGGTTAAAATGAAGGTCAACACGCAAACCAGTGTGTATAGCAAAGCCACAGAATACGAAACAGACAAATTAATTGTTCGACAGGTGTGTCTTCTTTTTATGTCACTAGTAAGAAAAGTGAAAAAAAATTTTAAAAAGCACAAAATGATATTCTCCAGATCATTGTTGATACCTGTCGGTGAGGGATGAAGGCTTTGTTGGTCCTTGCTGACAGATAGGTCAGGTTTTGCCTCGCCATGGTGAATCATGATGTGATGATCACATCAGTCGTCTGTTAGCATCTATCTGTGATGGCACCTGGATCTCTCCACTCCTCATATCCATTCGTTCATATGCTGTTTCACTGGCCGTGCATGAGCAAGAGAGCATGGATGCTGCTGCAGCCAGAGGTAATAAGAACGAACCACCAGTTCCTGCACTGGTATAGATAGTGTAGAGGGCTGTCTGTGAATCATAGTGTAGCTTGAAGGTCTAAGTATATAGTGAAGAGGGCTGTCTGTGAATCATAGTGTAGCTTGAAGGTCTAAGTATATAGTGAAGAGGGCTGTCTGTGAATCATAGTGTAGCTTGAAGGTCTAAGGGAGAGAAAAAAATCAAGGTTATGTAAGACAGAAGGAGGGGATGGGAAAAAAAACAACAATTGGTAAACATTTTGATAAAAGTTGGGGTGGATGGCACCATTAAGGTATACCTTTAGACAGAATGCGGGAGAGGCCAGCCCTGTAGGATGGATAAAGCGGTCATGGAAATCTGGATGACTGAGCTTGGTAAATAAAAGTTGGGGCGGGGGGGGGGGGGGCACCATTAAGGTATACCTTTAGACAGAATGCAGGAGAGGCCAGCCCTGTAGGATGGATAAAGCGGTCATGGAAATCTGGATGACTGAGCTTGGTGATAAAAGTTGGGGGGGGGGGGGGGCACCATTTAGGTATACCTTTAGACAGAATGCAGGAGAGGCCAGCCCTGTAGGATGGATAAAGCGGTCATGGAAATCTGGATGACTGAGCTTGGTGATAAAAGTTGGGGCGGGGGGAGGGAGGGGGGGGGGGGGGCACCATTTAGGTATACCTTTAGACGGAATGCAGGAGAGGCCAGCCCTGTAGGATGGATAAAGCGGTCATGGAAATCTGGATGACTGAGCTTAGTGGTGAACAGATTTTGAATGGTCGGAGAATTTTCCACAGACGTCAACCAGATGTTGCCATGTGCATAGATCTGTCGAGAGTGGATAGGGACTTGCTGATGTCATTTGAAGCCTCACCATAGCAGCATTACACTCTCCTCATGCTAGTCACTTTCAGACCCAGAGCTAGGTCATCGAAATTCTAAAACAGGTAGTGAAATAATTCTTGATTTTCTCTTTTCTCTTTTCGTCTCTGTTGCTCCCTCTACACAAGTCAAGAGATGAAACTGGATTTTCTCTGTCTCTTTCTGTCTCTGTCACTTCCGCTTTGGACCTGTCTCTTTCTGTCTCTGTCACTTCCGCTTTGGACCTGTCTCTTTCTGTCTCTGTCACTTCCGCTTTGGACCTGTCTCTTTCTGTCTCTGTCACTTCCGCTTTGGACCTGTCTCTTTCTGTCTCTGTCACTTCCGCTTTGGACCTGTCTCTTTCTGTCTCTGTCACTTCCGCTTTGGACCTGTCTCTTTCTGTCTCTGTCACTTCCGCTTTGGACCTGTCTCTTTCTGTCTCTGTCACTTCCGCTTTGGACCTGTCTCTCCATTTGGCCCATTGCACACTGCTTGTTTCTGAGTTACGGTTTGCACACAGGAGAAAATGTCCAGTATTGACTGTTGTGATCGAGTGTAAATGATTTGAGTCATTAATGTGTGTGTGTGCATGTGTGTGTATGTGTATGTGTGTGTGTTTATGTGTGTAAATAGGTAGACAAATATCTGAATTGCAAGTAGTATTTTAGATAAGTGTCTTTACATGTATTTCAATGACATGAATTCATGATAACATTTTGAAACATGCTTGCTGTGGATTTAACCATTGAAAATTTGGATGATTCCCCCTTGGCTACCCGGCCCTTTTATTTAAATTTTTTTTTTCATCATCTCTTATCTTCTTCCTTCTTTTATGTTTGTGATGTCAAAGGTGGCACTTGGTTGTTTTGGGACAAAAAGGGGTGTTGGTTGAGAAAGGTGTCCTCACGTTTCTCAGGTACCTCAACACTTTGGCCTTCCACCCTTCAAGGTGTGGACATGAGCAAACTCGGTGATGCTGGCAACATTGTCACCCTCCAGAACCTCACTTCTTTCTGCAGGTGACTCCCCCCAGTCAGGTACACAAGGACAGTCAGGGGCCGACAGACAGGCGGAGTTATACACTGTTGTGTTGGGCAGGGAGACGGGAAGAATCGGCTCTCTCTCTTGTGGCAAGGGTCACACGCATGATGATGATGTTCGCCCGGCACTGGGAGTCTGGGTGCTGGGGGGGTGGGGGGGAGGTGCTTCTTGTGTATGCTTTGCTTGTTCAGTTGTGGAACCTTTTACTCTTCTTTTTTTTTTTTTTTGACTTGTGTGGTCAGACTGTATGTATGCATTCTTTTTTTTTTAAGTGTTTACCTCTAAATTAGATTTCAGTGCTTTGTCGAAAACTCTTCAAAAGGTTTCACCGATTCATCAAAAACATTTGACAGAGCTTATGAAGGCGGACAGTTCCAACCTTTGACCCTTTCAGAGCTCAGAATGCCTGTTCACATGGGCATGTACATTCACATACAGACATTTTCTTTCTCTCTGCTCAGAATTCCTGTCCACATGGGCATGCACATTCACATACAGACATTTTCTTTCTCTCTGCTCAGAATTCCTGTTCACATGGGCATGCACATTCACATACAGACATTGAGACATTTTCTTTCTCTCTGCTCAGAATTCCTGTTCACATAGGCATGCACATTCACATACAGGCATTTTCTTGTCTTTTCTCAGAATGCCCGTTCACATGGGCATGCACATTCACATAGACATTTTCTTGTCTCAGTCTTTCTCACTCTCTCTCTCTCTGACCCTCTCACTGTCACACTGTCTTAGTTTCTAAAGAAATTAGACTGATGTAATGAAACTTTTTTTTTTTCTAATCACAGGGTGGTTTGTTTGTTTTTTCTTTAACAGAACAGTCCCGTCAGAGTAAGCCAGTGTTTTCAAATGGCAGAATATGTTGTTAGTAATGTTACAGAACAGTCCCACCTTTACCTCACCACATGATCAAAATTATTTAATAGGGAAGTATTTTCTAACAGAACAAGTCCTCCAGACCAAGCAAATATTTCACAGGTTTTTCTGTGTGAATGTTGTCAGTGGACGTGTTACAAAATCCTTGTGAAGATTGTAGCTTTCCCTCAGCCATGTCTGCAGCATAGGGTAGCAGGTGTCTGCGTGCCACTCTCTTCATCTCTGGATCACGCGCCAAAGGCTCAGTATTTGCAAGGAGACACTTCTGTTAATTAAACAACATTCTAACAAATTGAACATGTGCTCGTTATGTACTTACGAAACAGTATCTGATTGGACAAATCAAATGGACAGACTTGTAAATGAATGAAGAATGAGCAAAACCTTTGAAGAACTAAGGTAATGTGGTATAACTAGACATTCTTCACAGCTACTTCTGTTCTCCTTGATTTCTTCATCTCGGTAAGCGAACGACATGCAGAGCTAATGGTATGCATATTGACCTAGCAGCCTAAGACTGATGGGAGGATGTTTGATATCCCTCACAGGGTGTCCTGTCAATGGAAAATGATTGACAGCTGGAACTGACGTTGACCAGTCCAACTCCCCTGCACAGCCCAGGAATTGCAGGGCTGCTCGTTTTCAGTGTGGAAAGAACGTGGCGAGTGCTAATGTTTTGGTTTCATGACTATCGAATACCTCATCTGGATCATTTGTGTACCTTTTCTACTGTTTTTCACTGACCATGGAAATCGTTTGACTGTGTCCTGTAGCGGTGTGTTGGCTTGGAGCATTCTTTTGTCCCAGGAAACTTGATTGGGTCGATGTGTGTGTCTGTTCTGTCAGATTTAACGATGATTACTCTGTCGTGTCTACATGTCGGATTTGATAGAATTGATGTTATGGCGTGTCTTGCTGAAATTTACTTTGTACATACCATAATTAGCATGTTTGGAGAACCTTGTAGAAGTGTTATGGAAATGCATTTTGTGATTATCGTTAAAAAGTACCCAAAACAACATCATTTGAAGGTATGCAGCATTTTACCATTAGAAAAATGAACAGAGTGATAGTTAATTACTGTAACGGACTACAGGGAAAATCTGTTGCACGGATATCTTGAATGTCTACGAGAATTTCAAGATTTTTTTAAAAATGAAAATGCTAAAGTCTGAAGGAAAGATGAAAAATGAAACAAACAAAACTTGAAGGAAATGAAAGGAGGATTGTGTTTTTGTTGTAGACAGAGTGGTCAAGATCATAACAGTGTTGTCTGAGAGTACGCAAAATCCGGTTATGATTCATATTACATTATTTGATTTGGTGGGTGGAGGAGAGGGGATGGGGATGTTACTGTTTCTCTGGCTGAATGATCCAGTAAGGAAAGCAAATCAGTCCATGTGGAAGAAAGTAAAATTATACAGGATGTTTAGAAATTTCAACTTGAATATTGATGCAAATTATATAACATTTCTGTGGTAATATGTAAGATTCAGGTAGGTTGTACCCAGTTTGAGACCGTCTTCATTATGTAGAGGCAAACATTACTATTCCAACAAAAATAGACCAAGGGTCACGATGGCTAGCTGGCAAGAAAAAGTTTGAATTACCAGGAATATTATTTCAGGAAGGAAAAATGTTCAGTTCATTTCCCTGTTATGTTCTGAAGCTAGGCAATAGCTTGGGGTTGTCTTCAGTTTTCTCTGTGTGTGTGCGCTGGAGTGCACATGAATGTTCCGCATGCAGTGATAGAGCATTTCTGTATGGCTGTCACATCTTTCTTGCATCACTTCAAGTTCTGCAAGTTTGTTCGGCTTTTCTGTTGTCTGGATTCTTTTCAGCTTAAGCTGCTGCCTGTTACACTGCTTATGGCTTTGTCTAACGGATGCATACCTTCACTTCTCCAGTAAGGGTCATGGCCTACTGAAAGGCATTCCTGAACTTTTTAGTCAGGCTTTCCTTGTGCTGCTCTAGGCTTGCTGGAAGTGAGTTGCTTGCAGGGCAACTCCCTTATGAGAGGCAGCACTCGCCATGTCTGCCACATTGATGCATGTGGCTGATGTGATTACAGAAATTCCTCCTGCTTCCTTCTCTGGTCAGGGATGCAATCATTGGCAAGATTTACACAGTGGGAAAAGCATTGGTGGTTATTGCAAACATGAAAAAGGTGGCACTCTTTGCTTGATCTGGTACGGTAAGATTCTACTTGACACTACAACACAGGAAGACAAAAAAGAAAGGAAAAAAAGCATATAGCATTATTCAGTTTCTGTCTCTTTACAATTTGTTTTTTTCTTTTAATATGTTGAGAGAAGGGGTGTGGGGGGAGTGGGGAGAGTGTACAAAGAAAAAAGGGCAGGAAAAGCATCTTTACATTTACCTTGGATTCTTCTTTGATTTTTCTTTTCAACTTATTTCCACGGTTTGAGCAGGTTGAAGCAATGCTTGATTGCTGTCTGAGGTTGTGACAATGTGTCATCACAGCTGTATGTATAGGAATCAGCACTGACAAGGACTGCTGCCTTAGACAACATGAACAGATGCACAGATGACTGCTCTTTCTGTCAGCGTTCATCCCGGCATTTTGGTGGGGGAATGCTGGGAGGTATCCATCGACGCTGTCCAAGCAGGTTGATACCTGTTGGGTATTTCTGTGTTTCCATAACCACTGAACACCACGACCAAGTTAGCAGTGCCAGAATGGTTCTGTCCCCTCCGCAGCTGCTGTTTCTGAATCAGACATGTCAGGCATTTTATGGCATGGCAGTTGTAAAGAAGACGGTTTAGTCATCACGGCAGCGCGTTATTTCATGTAAACTATTTGTCTTATGAACACTGCCACACCTATAATAGGGCCATAACGGATTAAACACACAATCTCACACACACACACACACACACACACACACACACACACACACACACTCTCCCTCTCTCTTTCTCCCTGTCTTTAAAGCTGGCGTTGTCATAGTGCAGTACATGTAAAATTGAAAGCTTATGACTTTATACTGACCAGCGTTCTGTTCTGTTCTGTTCTGTTCTGTCACCTTCCACATGAAGGAATTGGTCTGTAGGTTCGGTTCTGTTCTGGCTCCTTCTACATGAAGGAATCGGTCTGTAGGTTCTGGTCTGTTCTGGCTCCTTCCACATGAAGGAATTGGTCTGTAGGTTCTGTTCTGGTCTGTTCTGGCTCCTTCCACATGAAGGAATCGGTCTGTAGGTTCGGTTCTGTTCTGTTCTGTTCTGGCTCCTTCCACATGAAGGAATCGGTCTGTAGGTTCTGGTCTGTTCTGGCTCCTTCCACATGAAGGAATCGGTCTGTAGGTTCTGTTCTGGTCTGTTCTGGCTCCTTCTACATGAAGGAATCGGTCTGTAGGTTCTGTTCTGTTCTGTTCTGGCTCCTTCCACATGAAGGAATCGGTCTGTAGGTTCTGTTCTGTTCTGTTCTGGCTCCTTCCACATGAAGGAATTGGTCTGTAGGTTCTGCTCTGTTCTGGCTCCTTCCACATGAAGGAATCAGTCTGTAGGTTCTGGTCTGTTCTGGCTCCTTCCACATGAAGGAATTGGTCTGTAGGTTCTGTTCTGTTCTGGTCTGTTCTGGCTTCTTCCACGTGAAGGAATCGGGTCTGTAGGTTCTGCTCTGTCACCCTCTGTTCTCTGACATAATGGTAGGACAAGTCTCCTCATTTTCTTCTCTCTCTCTCTCTCTCTCTCTCTCTCTCTCTCTCCTATCTGTACAGCTTGCTAGCATTTTTTTTGTTTTTTGTTTTGTTTTTTTTTGTCTTGTATGTGAAAGACGGAATTGAGGATAGATGATGCAGGCGGACAGTTGTGATTGATTGTGCGTTCAGGATGTAAGATGGGGGAAACAATCTTCTGTACTCGTGTACATATTTATCATGAATCTTTTTCATACTGTTGAAGATGTGAACTGAATGAGAAACAAAGTATTTTGTGTAAAAATAAATGCTTGTATGTATATATATCGGCTCATAGAACCATTGTTGTCGACTACATTAATGTAAATCGAGATTGTTTTGAGCACTTTATGCATGTATTTTCTGTTCTCTTGCATTTGACTTTTCTATACCTTATTTGCCTAGTGGCCCATTTGTATGACCATTTTATATTGCCATTCCAATGCACATTGTCTTTATATTTGGGGGGACAAGTTGTCTTCTTTGATTTTCTTTCTTTCCCTGGAAGAGTGAGTGGACTTCGAAACAAGACAGTGACAACTGCTTTCTTTTCTTTGCTTGTTTCTTTTATGCTGACAGTTAATTTTGATTCTTACAAAGTATTTGTCATAAGATTCATGGGGAATAAAGTTTTTAAGATGAGTACACATCACTTCTGTATCCCATTATGGTGAGGAGTGGGGTGGGTTGGGGGAAAGGGGTGTTGGGGGGGGGGGGGGGCTGCAGTGTTTCTTGTCTCGACCTTGAAGGTTGGAGCTTAGACATGTGTCTAGAATCTGAACTGAAAGTTTGAACTAAATAAAAAATTTGCGGTAAAGAGCCTTTTGATTAGTTTGCATATGTCTTAGGCTTGATGAATTATGTATCTGTTAATTTTATTCCATATTTCTGAAAGTTAGGCTTGACTTGGGACTTTTTTTTTCACCTAGGAAGAAAATCGGATTTTTCTCAAATAAATGTTGAAGATTGTGCCATATGTAAGGATAACATTACCTCTCAACAGTTTTTGAGATCTTTGCATTTTGCATGACGGATGTTCTCTTTTTCGTAACATTCTGCGCATTATTTCGAAAGTAATATTTTTGTGATGAATGTGTCTGTTTCAGGTTTTTTAGGCGATACATTGCTTCAGATAACAAAAATGTTAGTTTTAAGTACCATAATTCCGGGAAGGAAGCCGTCGATCACCGGTGATTGAAATTCAAGGGAAAGAACTGAAGACAGTTGATATGAAGAGGAACGACTGTGTGTCGCCAGATGGTCATTGATTCAGTGAAACTGTGTTGTCTGATCTTGAAGATATCATATATGTACACCTCAGCGATGTCTGCACTTGCATTGAGACAGTATGGTTCAGTTTCAGTTCGGCATCTTTCAGATGTAATCCCATGCAGCGTCCTGTCGCGCGCTTCTGCAGCCGATGAATATCTGACAAGAGAAGAAACTGGTCGTGATTTCAAAGCCATTCAGTCTTCATTTGAATTTGAGATCCACGTGCCTAGATAGCGTCGGTGATTGTCAGATTTTATGTGCTCTGTCTCAGTTCAACAGACAGATGGTAGTTACTGACATACTTAATGTGTCAGGTGTATTTGTAGGGTGTAACCCAAGTTTAAATCTGCTTGCAAATGTTTGTGAAGTATAACCAGAAATATAAATAACATGCTTGGAAACGTGTGTGTGTAAGATGTAACCAAAGTTATGAATAATGTGATTAGAAACGTTTGTTCTTAAGGTTGAATGCCAGGTATAGGTGAATCCTTGGAAATGTTGATGTGTAACATATGACCAAAGATATTGATGACATCCCTGAATGTCATTTTGTGAGGTCTCACCAAACCTATGAATGACTTGCATGGAAATGTTTATTTGTACACTCATTCAAAAACATTAATGATGTGCTCAGAAACATTCGTTTACGTAAGGTGTGACCACATACGTGACATGCCTGGCACCATCAATGAGTAAGGACTAACCAAAGATTCATGCTGGGAAATGTCTTGAAATTTTGTCAAATGTGACCAAATTTCATCAAGCATTTCGCTTGATGTTGCCTCCCTTGCCCATACCACCACATGAATTCCTTTAGCAGTTTTCTACAAAAGTAAAACGATGTGTTCAGTGCCTCAGCATCAGTGAAACGATGCCATGAAAGATGCTAATGATGATCACGTGTGGAATCAGCATGCCTTCTTTTGATACATCAACTTTTTCATTCTTATCTTGGGTTCCACGCCTGCTTTCAAAAGACCTGTAAGTGATAACTCTAGTGTGCATGTGTTGATGCTCGTTCTGACGCATGACCCTGTATGGAAAGTGCCCCACCCCTCACCTCGGAGAACTGCATGACTGTCGCCCATCGCCATGGTCAGAATGTAGCGTGTCAGACGTTGACCCTGCTCCGTAACGGCAGGCTGTTTCACAGTGGGCTAGCTATGTGCGCACACCATGCAACTAATTCTTCAGCTCGGCACTCGCCACATGCTTTCTGTGGGCCTTCTCTGGTCAGCCAGGCTTATCATGTGGCTGTCCTTTGCTACTCACTGCTTGTTGACAACTTTTGTCCTCATAGTTTTGTTTGGGAAACCATGGTGATGGTAGTTGCGGCAACTGTTTCAATAAAGTGGTTGTGTAGTTTGTTTTTGGAATGACGGTTTTGTAACTTAATATTTTTGTGTGGAAGGGGAGGTTGCTTTTGAAATGGTAGTTGTGTGAGGGGGTTGTACTGATGATTGCATGTTCACATCTGGCTTGTATGGTTGGTAGTGAAAATACAGGATCTGTGGCAGACGATTGAAGCGGAAATGTCAGTGGAGAACACGTTCCTTCACGCCATGAAAGCGTATGTGAACTTGAATTAATGAAGTTCTCAGTGTGTTCATTGTTAACTGTCAGTGCATTGATGAAGTTGTGTAGTGTGTGCATGTGTGGTAATTTGGGTGAAGACAGGGGAATGTCTGTACTGTTTAATGTGACATTATTTCAAGAAAAGTTGAATGTCTCATTCTTAATGCGGCTTGCATTTTTTGTTTTTTTGTTTGTTTTTTTATTATGTGTAAGATATAAAACATTTTTGTTGATTGCTTTATGTCCTTTGTTTTAATCATGTGCAATATATGGAACTTTGTAGAGTGCAATCCCAACTACATGCTTTCCGCAGTTTAGAACCAGAGGTATCCTGCTAGATTTGTTAACATTATTCAAGGATACAAAATCAAAAATGATTTAGGTGCTAAAAGATTACTTTCAAATGAATCGTCTTTTTAAATTTCTGATTCTTTCATCTTTGCTTTTCACACTTACTGTGTGCTCACTATTCCTGTGGGCATATATTGATCTATATCTATGATAATTGTCATCTTTATGCGGCTATTCCAAACAAAACAGCGTTCAATGAATGTTGCATATTTTGATTAAGACCCGTTTCTGCGTTGTCTGCAATTGTAATGAAGGATAGCACACTCCAGTCAAAACTAGGCTGTTTGTGGTTGCAGCCTATAAATTTTGGTGAGAATAGCGTATTTTTCCGAAAGTGCAATACTTCTGAATTTTCTCTGTTCCAGTTAAATTTTGAAATCCACTGAGCTAATGTATTTCATATTAACTCACGGACAATGGTAGAACATTGAGAAATGTAGTTTTAGTCAATGTCATGTCTGTAGTTTTGTTTTCCTTAATTTTACATATTCTTTCTGCAAACTGATAAGCTGATTTAAGTTATTAGAACCATGGCTGTTTAGCTCTTTCCATTATAAAAGTGATAGTTAGAAATTTGAGTGGGAACTTTGGTCATCTTTAGCTTGCAGCCTTACGATAATATAAGCAGTGAGTTAAAGTGTGGAGGTTTGTTGGTGACACAAGCAGTGAGGCTACATATTGCAGTATGTAGGTGACAGTGAGGTGACAAATCGCAGTATGTAGGTGACAGTGAGGCTACATATTGCAGTATGTAGGTGACAGTGACAGGAGCAGTGAGGCGACATATTGCAGTATGTAGGTGACAGTGAGGTGACAAATCGCAGTATGTAGGTGACAGTGAGGCTACATATTGCAGTATGTAGGTGACAGTGAGGTGACAAATCGCAGTACGTAGGTGACAGTGAGGTGACATGTTGCAGTATGTAGGTGACAGTGACGGGAGCAGTGAGGCGACATGTTGCAGTATGTAGGTGACAGTGAGGTGACATGCTGCATTACGTAGGTGACAGTGAGGTGACATGTTGCAGTATGTAGGTGACGGTGAGGTGACATGTTGCAGTATGTAGGGGACAGTGACAGGAGCAGTGAGGTGACATGTTGCAGTATGTAGGTGACAGTGAGGTGACATGTTGTAGTATGTAGGTGACAGCGAGATGACGTGTTGCAGTATGTAGGTGACAGTGAGGTGACATGTTGCAGTATGTAGGTGACAGTGAGGTGACATGTTGCAGTATGTAGGTGACAGTGAGGTGACATGTTGCAGTATGTAGGTGACAGTGAGGTGACATGTTGCAGTATGTAGGTGACAGTGAGGTGACATGTTGCAGTATGTAGGTGACAGTGAGGTGACATGTTGCAGTATGTAGGTGACAGTGAGGTGACATGCTGCAGAATATAGGTGACATGTTGCAGTTTGTAGGTGACTTGTTGCAGTATGCAGGTGACATGTAGTATGTAGGCGACGTGCTGCAGTATATAGGTGACATCTTACAGTTTGGTTAATTAGATTGATTCACCTTTGATCTTGTTCAGTGAATCAGCTCATGTTACATTGAGTGGTCAGATCTTACATTCTGATGGAAGAAAAGAGGACATCGATTGATTTCAGTTCAAAATTGAACACATTTGATAAGGTGTTACGTTTTGTTTTGTTTTTCTAACCTGAAATGGAAAACATTTATTTAGTTCAAATATTTTGTTCATATGATCGAGTCAGTCCTTTGTAGAAATGGATTTTTCCTATCAGATTCTGTAAGCTTTGTCCTTCTTTTTTTTTTTTTTTTTTTTTTTTTTTTTTTTTTTTTTTTTTTTTTTTACGATCATCTTGTTAAAAATAAAAAAGAGAAAAATCTGCATTTTTAGACTGTAAATAAATGGCTGCACGATATGAATCTTCTAGTATTTGTTTAATCTGTATCACCATGTTATAGAAGAAACATCATTGCATACATTAAGTCCCTACTACCATTGCAGATTTTTTGCCACAGGATTCTATGCAACGCTGCATCTTTTCTTGGCCTGAAAGGTTGAAGAACTGTGCTGGTTTAAAACTCTTCTGAATTTTGGTTAGCGGGAAGTATTGACCAAATCATCTTGCATGGAAATCATCGGACATTAAACTGGCTTTGAAAGGTTGTGAAACACATGCACGAGCTGACATGACATAGGGCACTTTTCTTCCAGCTACTTGCGCTGAATTCTGAACTGTGTATACAATGACGATTTTATTGTTTTCGTACTATCCCTGAAGTTTCTCTCGTCGTTAGTTCAATAGTGCACCATCAGTCAGGATGAACATGAAAATGCATCAAAGATAACGTTCAGTGTATGCACCTTAGGGTAATAAATTGCAGGGTGACTGTGGAGGTTTGAATTTGAACACGTTTAAAAAGGTGCTACCAAAGCTGATTGTGAAAATGGCACCTTAGACCCACGTAAGGGGTTTTTTTTGTTGTTTTTTTTTAACTTAAAGATTTGATTTACTATTGTTCCAGTCAATTGCTCAGTTTGTTTGTTCTTTGTGGACCAATTGTTCGTGCAGCATATTTCAGCCACTGTTTACACGGCCGCACCAGTACTCATCCTGTTCCATCGCAGACCAGGCAACCCAATCACAGGGTACTCTGTGAGCGTGTGACAACACTTGTGCTGTTCCAAGCTGTTCAACTTGTGACGATGGGTTCTCATCACTGTGTGGGGTCATCATTGCCATCCTGCCCTGGAAAGTTTTGATTTTGATCAAAGATTTCCTGTGGTGTAAGTCATAACATTTATATTGGTGTAGTCATGTTTCCTCCGATTAACCGCTCAAACCCTAACAATTCATTTTGGATATAAGATCTCACTGAGGTATGAATATGATGTGTTCAGTTACAATGTAACCAGTCATAACATGAACAATCAATCATTTTGGATGAAGTTTATCTCGTATTAACATTTTTTGATAAACGATTCATTTATTGGATTTTATTTGTAAAATATATATAACATATACATGTATACATGTAGATACTTAAACACATATTAAAATGTGCCATTCCTGTTTCTTTGCTTTTCTTTTGATATCAAAGTGTTCAGTCCTGTTTTTAATCAAGATCCCAGAGTTCATTTGTATTTTTATACTTTTTTAGAACATGCACTTTAAAACTTGTGTTTATTTTTCTCTTCTTTCTCTCTTTTTTTTGTGGCCTGGACTTTAAGTAAGCATTTTTCAAGGTCCCAAAAATTGTTTGGGAAAAACATGCAAGAGTATTATGTTCAAAAGTAGTTATTTGACCTTTGTTACTGTTTTATATTTTATATGGTATATGTTTTTTAGTTGTTTTTTTTTTTAACTAGCCTTCACAATTTACTTTGTAAGGTATACTGGAGCTTGTGTGTGTGTGTGTGCATGTGTGTGTTTGTGTATGTCCAGCGTGTGTGTGTGTGCTAGGGTGTGTGCATAGCATTTATGCTTGCATGCATGAGCATGCTCATGTGCATTTGAACTTGTGTACATTCTCTCACTCTGTACCTTGTAGCTTTTTGTGTTCACTGTAGGCATAAGTTGAATGGAATATCTCAAGGTTTGAAACCTTCAAATTTTACGTAATTTGAATGTTTTGTTTGTTGGTTGTTTTTTGTTTGGGTTTCTTGGGTGGTTTTTTTTTTATAAAGAGCTCCATGCTGTCAGCTGAGCCTATGATTTAAAAACAAACAATGAAAAACTGAAAGTTATTATGGATTTTGTGGGAAGGAGGAGGGACAGGGTGGGGGGAGGGCCAGGAAGCTGATGATATCTGTCAGGAAGCATGGCAGAATCTGTCTCTTCATTCAGTTTATTCACTGAGTGATTCATTTTAAGTTTAAAGAGAAAGCAGATTATCGTTTGTGTCCTGACATGGCATTATCAGTTTGATCATTTACTTATTTTGATTGTTTGTTGTTTTAGCCATTTCTTCCTTCCTTTGTGGTTTAAATGATGTGAAAGAGTGTTCGGAGTGGACTATGTTATCTCCTCAGCAGACTGCTCAGCAGCTGAGGCTGTCATGTTCACGTTTAGAAGTATTTATGCCTGAGTCGGTTCCAGACTGGAGTGGATGTGCCCAACCAGTGGCATGATTTGTAATGAACTGCAGAATTTTGTAATTATGAGACATCAATAAAGATGTTGATATAAATAACAGACGGTTTGTGCTCCATGATTTGTTGTTAGTCTGGGTTATTGTTGGGTTTTTTTGTTGTTGGTTTTTTTTTTTTCATTTCATTATTTTTTGCTCTATGATTTCTGCCTGTGTACAGAACTAATTGCAAACTTCTGTGGTCATGTTGTTCCGTCCCCATGCATGCACATGCGCCCGCAAACCCCTCTGGACACATGCACACAACAGTATTCCTTACCAGATCAACCCTGCTATGCATATGCTTCCTCGCCCTCCCAGTTTCTTTGAGCATAACACACACCTGCGCAGACGCATGCAATGTTATACATACATATGAAAAAGGTGTTTCCCTTTCATAGTTATCATTTCATTAACACAAAAGATCTCATCCCGTTTCTCTGAAGTATGTTTGCTTAAAATACGTGCTTGCCCGACTATGTAAATATGAGGCAAGCGCGCATGTATTGTGATGATGAAAGTTTGTGGAAGGATGTAAATTATATTTGGCACGGTTATTGGGAGTGGTCGACCTCAACCTGACATTGGATCACAGGTGAGGAAGAGACTCGGTTCGAGCACTGAGTGGAAAAGATTGCGGAGAGAAGATGTCCAAAGATCAAATATTCCCGTGAGGCACCAGAGCAAACTTGACTCATCAGCCAAGGCCAAGACCTGCGTTCTCAGATAGGAGACTTTTCAGGTTTTAGCTTGACTTAAGGCTTTTTGAAGGTCTCCAATGCCTTTCTTGAGATCTGCATAAAAATCTGCTGAGAAACCTGGGGAGGGGTGGGGTGGGGTTATGTAATATTAAGACCATCAAATTTGAAGTTCTCAATCAATTGTTTTATTCGAGTTTGTCAAAACTTCAGCTGGCATCCGCAAATTCAAGTGGTAAAATAATCTGTTGACTCGAAATGTTTCAAAGACTAAGAACAGAAGAACTGGCAAAGAAAATTGACAAAGACTCCAGTCAAATGATAGTCTAGAAGTCTGAAAACAAAACAAAACAGAACACGGCGTCAAGGGACTTAACCCTTAAGCCCTCAAGGCCATTGGCCCTGAAACCCACCTGGGGGTTCTTCGCCAGCTCCTGGACCCTCTGGAATTTTTCAGCCCTTTTCCCACCTGCTCGGGTCTCGTGTCTGTGTTCTGAACTGTCAATGCAAGTAATTTTTTTTTTTAACCGAAAGCTTGGCCATGTCTGGAGTTGCACTGTCTTTACCTGTCAGCGGAACAAAAGCGAGTGAGGCGGTGGGGCGCACATTGCAGTTTCTTCATGGTGGCGTTTTTCGCCGGTGGGCTGTACGATCATATGGGCTGGTACATCCATGGGAATGCTCCCATGGAGGCTCTGTCGTGTGTCCGCACCCTGTGTGAACACAGCACGGGCTTCCAAGGGTGATGCAGGGTTGCTCCCAGCTGGTCTGTTCGGCAGTTGAGGACAGTACTTCTCTGGGTCCCACCCGCACCTTCAGTCATATCTTTTTTTCTTGGAGATGATGTTTTTAGTACACTGATAAGTACTTCATCCAGCATTTCTTCCAGAGCAATTCCTCAGGACTGGAGATGATGTTTTCAGTACACTGATAAGTGCTTCATCCAACATTTCTTCCAGAGCAATTCCTCAGGACTGTTACCTTTCTGATCCCACTGACTACCAAGATTACATAGTACTACCATCTCCAGATTCGTCTTCTATTTCTATCCAAGAAGGTACAGGCTGTTTTGATGTATGGGATCTTAAATGAAAGCACACACTGATGAGTAGAAGGCTTTTTCTGATTGCCATCAGGTCTTTCTAGTCGCACACCATTTCAGTTCACGTGTGCTGCTAAACCAGTTAGATAAAAGTCTGTCTTGGGCATTTTTTTAAAGGTTTCTTCTTTTCACCTTTGCTAGTCCTCGTCCGTCATGATTTGGAAAGGTTATGAAAGTCGTCCAAAGGGTCTGTGGCAGGTCTAGTTTAATGGTAGACGGCACATCAAAGTCACATGCTAGTTTTACTCCTCTTTTCAGCACTGCAGCAGGTCCAAGTACACATCCTGTAGTTTCTTTTTTCTTCTTTAGATAGATAGACTGACGTTTTGAAGACACTGACAGTGTCATTGACTTCGCACTCGTAGCACCAAAATTCACAAAAAAAGTATATGAGTGCGGAAACACTTCTTGATCATGGAAGTAATCATTTCACTGTCATATTCATTCTACAGAAACCATCCACAGAAAAGAAACCAAGGGAACAAAAGAACCCTTTTCGGTATGACAACGAAGGAAATATCATAGGAAAGTTACAGAGTAGAAGATGCAGAGGAATGCTACAACTAACCAGATCGTCACCAGCTCCTTTTGTGGAATAGAAATACAGAAGCACCAACCGCCATGGCGAAGTGGTTAGCGTCACGGACTCCCGGCTCGGAGGTCGTGGGTTCGATTCCCATCAGAGTCATATGGGATTTTTCTGCCCCGACCGGCTCCTACCTAGAGTTGAGTTTGGTACGGGCTCAGTTGGGAAGACTGGGACCACACAGTCGAGTTTCATCCACTTAATGGATGCGCCTCTGAGAATGTTGCTCAAATTTCCTGACCAGCACTGCAGGTGTCTGTATCTCTTGGGCCTGGTTGACGCCGGGATGTATTATGAAAGGAAGTGTAGAGTACAGCCCTGTCATGCAGTCTTAGACCAAATTGGAAATCTGTAGCATCATCTTCATCATCCTCATTCTCATCGATCAGCATTAAAAAAAAAAAATCCAGAAGCAGCCTGGGAAAGAGAAACGTGAGGCTGTGAGAACTTGCAGAGAGAAAGAAGAAACCCTTCCTTTAACCCAGATACCGAAACAGATTTGAATCAAGAGGCAGCAGCTGAAAACAGTTGCTGAGGAAGCAAAAGAAACTAGTAGGCAATGATTTTAAGTAGGACACAACACTCAGTTATACCTGGCAGTTCATTGTCGCATGGAAAGAAAAAAAAAAAAGCCCAAATGTTGGGACCATAAGGCAAACAGGAGTAAAAAGAGAAAAAAAGAAGACACGAAAGGCAGACAGAAACAAAGAAAGAAATAGAACAACAACAACAAGATAAAGCAAGTATAAAAAAGAGACACTTCAACAACAACAAAAAAGTATGTCAATCGACAGACAGATCGATCACAAAAAAAAACAACAAACAAACAAACAAGCAATCAAAAAATCAGACGGATAGCAGGGAAAAGTGAGAATAAAAGCAAAATAAAGAGAGACCCGTAAAAAGTAGACAGACAGACAGATAGTCAGAAATGACTTCATTTTCTTTATATATGTCGTCAACACATATTTTGTTGGTTGTTGTTGTTTTGGGCGTTGTCACCATCGTGGCGGTCACACTTCTCTTGTTTGCGGTGCAGTCCCCTTTACTCCTCAGCTGCAGGTGTCCTTCACAGGTGGCTGACCATTGGCCACACGTGTCCTTCACAGTTGGCTGACCATTGGCCACACGTGTCCTTTACACCCCTGCCAGCACACGTAGATCTGGCCCACTGTCCACAATGTGATCGCAGCTCAACAAGGGGTTGCTGCACAGCCGTGGGGGAGAAAAAAGAAAACAATAAACAAATCATATTGGTCGGTTATACAGCTATTTTCATTATTAGTATGCAGTACAATCATGCATACACAATGTAGACTTAGACAATCATAACACAAGTATACGTTTAAGGGAGTGTTGTACTCTCTCTGTGTCTCTGTCTGTCTGTCTGTCTGTCTGTCTCTCTCTCTCTCTCTCTCTCTCTCTCTCTCTCTGCGTGCGTGCATGTGTACATGCGTTTGTGTGTGTGTGTGTGTGAGAGAGACAGACAGACAGACAGAGAGAGAAGGGGGGTAGGTTACAGAAAACAGACTTGGATACAGTCGGAAAGAGAGAACCACATACACACACAGACACACACACTAACGCGTGACACTTGGTTGTCAGTCGACCGTAACTCTTCACCATTTAGAGGAAAAAATATATAGATAATTAAAGAACAACATTAACAGTGTTTCATATTATTATCACTCAGCAGCAGCTTTTACACAGCATACAAATAACAACAAACAGAAATTACGAAATTTGTCAAAAGTTCTGTACGACGCAACAGCAAAGATTTAACCCACCCACCCATTCCTCTCTCTCTCTCTCTCTCTCTCTCTCACACACACACACACACACACACACACACGCACGCACGCACGCACACACACACACACACACACACACACACACACACACAAAGAGCAACAGTGACGCACGTGTATGCAATACACCATGCCTCCTTACTCAAATCCAGCTATCCGAAACACGTCTCTCTGGACAGCGCTAAAAGGGAGAGTACTGCACAGCACCCAGGCTAGAGTGGCCTTTCTTAGCTCCTGCACCTGCCCTGCCAACAGACCAGTCATCCCGTCCACAATGTGTTAAACGCCACTGATACACAATGCTTGCAGTTGCCTGCACTCGTTTACCCCGTTACTTATTTTCGTCCATACGGCTGACAGACTGTACATTATGCTTCCTATGATAGCCACCTAGTTCTTCTGCTGCTGCTGCTGCTGCTGCTGCTGCTGCTGCTTCTTCTTCTTCTTCTTCTTCTTTTCTTCTTCTTCTTCTTCTTCTTCTCTTCCTCAACTCCGTGGGAAGTCATTGAAACACCACACTGAAGATCACCTCATCAGGTTCATCCAGTCCTGTTGATTGTGCGCCAAGGCCTGGGTCTCTCCAGACGTTTCCCCTGGCCACTCTGCAATGTTGTCCGTTCATCGTTTTGTTTGTTTGTTTTCTGTCTTCCCCTCGGTCTCCTCTCTTCAACAGTTCCCCGAAGGATCGTTTTAGCAAGACCATGGGATCTTGTTACATGACCATACCAACCGAAGATCGTTTTAGCAAGACCATGGGATCTTGTTACATGACCATACCAACCGAAGATCGTTTTAGCAAGACCATGGGATCTTGTTACATGACCATACCAACATGGCTTTCTTTTTCTGACTGACGTCAGTAGATTTTCATACAGTCCTATGTGTTGCCTGACGATCTGACACACCTGTTGATAGGGGAGGTGGTCAGTGTATCTGAAGCTTAGTATCCTACGGTAGCGTCTCGTTTCAAAGGCTTGGATTTTTCTTTCCAGATCCGCTGTGAGGGTCCGTACCTGGCATGCAGACAGGACGATGGAGTATTCCAGATCCGCTGCGAGGGTCCGTACCTGGCATGCAGACAGGACGATGGAGTATTCCAGACCCGCTGCGAGGGTCCGTACCTGGCATGCAGACAGGACGATGGAGTATTCCAGACCCGCTGCGAGGGTCCGTACCTGGCATGCAGACAGGACGATGGAGTATTCCAGACCCGCTGCAAGGTTCCGTACCTGGCATGCAGACAGGACGATGGAGTATTCCAGTGTGCGCAGGAACCTGGTCGTGTGTTCTATGGAAACGTTCTTGTCCTGCCATACAGATCTTCGTCTGGACAGCGCTGTGGTTGTCGTTGCTGTTCTCGAGAGGATTCCTGGTTCGGATCCCACACTGCTAACGAGAGATCCATTCCTGGTTCGGATCCCACACTGCTAACGAGAGATCCATTCCTGGTTCGGATCCCACACTGCTAACGAGAGATCCCACTTCGGTGAACTGTTGAACAGATTCCAGCTTTTTTTGTCCGTGGACAGTTGTATCATGCTGATGGTGGCGATGGGGTGGGCTATCAGCTTGGTCTCCTCGGCGCTAGTTTCCATGCCGTGTTTTGTTGATGGTACACCCAGTCTTGCCATAAGATTGGCGAGTTTCTTGTTCACCGCCTGCTGGGGGGTTGGGGGGGGGGGGGGGGGAGAGTGGGGAAGGGGGTGGCGACATTTCTCACCAACCTGATTACCCTCCCCTCTTGTCTGCCTCTCTCACCCCTCTTCACTACCCATCATCTTCCCATACAAAGTAAAAAAGAAAAAAAAGAAAAATGCTGTTTGAAGGGATACTGCGTGTAAATTTTCGGCGTAAAGAAGATGTAAAAGCGTACGTTTTTTGGCCATGCTGTACATTCTGTTGTGTACCTTGTCTGCATATAAAGAAAAAAGAAAAAACAACGTCTGAGGGAAAATCAAACACGTATAAACGAACAAAACATATCCGCTTGTCACAAGACAGTGAAACGAAGTCTTGAACCGAATCTCTCTCTCTCTCTCTCTCTCTCTCTCTCTCTCTCTCTCTCTCTCTCTCTCTCTCTTATTCTCTTGATTTCCCATTTCTAACCCCACCCTCCTCTCTCTCTCTCTCTCTCTCTCTCTCTCTCTCTCTCTCTCTCACACACACACACACACACTCACCATCATACACAGCTACCGCCACCCATCACTACACCACCACCATCACCGCAGCGAGTTTCAGAGCTGCCATGAAGAAAGAGGACTAACGTGGGGTAAATCCACTGGGGTTGTGCGAGGCCTCAAAGTAGAACCGGTCGCCATACTTGAGGGCATGGAACTGGCGGGCCAACAGACAGGCGAAGGTAGGTCCCACCAGGGCCCCGTGTTGCGGCCGCTCCACCATGCCGCCCGAGAACATGTCCACATCCCGCACGTCTCTGAAACAGTCGCCTTGGCCTAAGGCTGTGTCAGACCAGTTGACATAGGCTACAACACCAAGGCTACATCAAAATGTTGTCATGCTCAGCATAGTTATGCCGGGTTTGTCTTCGGTCGTGACAAGCTCCTAGCATAACATTATCAGTCTCCAAAATCCCTCGACGTCGGAGTGTGGCTGCCCACGTGGCGGGGTAATCAAAAACGGTCACACACGTAATGTTCTCATCCCTAGCTGATGCATTTGTACCATAGTGTTCAAGTACTTCGGCTGTTTGGATGATCCCTGGAGTCTTTTAGCCAGGGTACGACAACAACAATAACAACAACAACAACAACAACAATCTCAAAATAAGGTGACTGCATGCGGAAATTGAAAGAAACTTAAAATAGAAATTGGTATTTCGCCAAACCAAATAGACAATAGAATATGCGTTCCAGACCCGAAATGCATTCTGTTGACTTAAATTCAGAACATCGTGCTGACATTATATGCTGATGACACAAAAACACTACACATTATTAACCAGACTACAAGGCATCGAAACTACAACATGTTGTGTTCACCAGAATACAACATACAGTGATGACCACCATCGAGTACATCATGTTGACTAAAAGGCTGACCAAAATACAATGCACGGTGTTGACCAAAATAACACAATACAACGTGTTGAGCAAAACACAGTGTATCCAGTGTTGATCAAACTACAACATACCGTTTTGACCTAACTGCTGAGTACACATGTGATCAAAATGCAATGTAGAGTGCGGGCCAAAATACAAAGCATTATATTAACCGGAATACAGTTCATAGCGTTGCTAAAAACAATGCATAGTGTTGAACAAAAAAAGAGGGTTGACTGCCAGAACCCAGTATCTCACTTATATATATGTATATGAGATACTGGGATCTGGCATATATTACATAGTGTTGACCAAAATACGGTACACGGCACTGATCAAAATGCAATGCATCGTGTTGACCAAAATGCAATGTACAGTGTTGACGAAAATACAATACAGTTTTCACCTAAATACAATATAAAGTGCTGGCCAAAATATCTCACGTTGAGCAAAATACAATGCAAAGATCGAAAGATGGCTGATAACGTCAAACTAACCTTCATTTTTTTATTTTTCCCCATAGTTATGGTCTGAATTTGATTACCGTAAGCAAAATCACACGCCCAGAAGTGCTCGCATGCACGCATGCCCACTCACAAGTGCACATTAAATGCATACGTGTATATGCACTCAAAAACACACACGCCCGCGCTCACGCACATGCGCCAGATCAAATGAATATCAAGGTAATTGAGTACAGTATCGGCAACAAAAGCAGCAGCGAAGTTGGTGTCGTAGAGTTGAAGTAGCGTCTGTTGGTCCGCAGCAGCAGTCGCAGTATTAATTCATTTCTACCATCAGCTCTACATAAACACGTGAGCCTAACTGTTTGACCACTGCTACTGTTATGGAGACAGAGGACGAAAGAGGGGGGAGGGGGGGGGGGAAGTGGCAATCTGGGAGTGATGGTGAGAAATGGAGAGGAGGGGGGGGGGGGTCTGGAAGGGGAAGGGCAGAAAGAGGGAGAGGGAGAGTGTGGAGGGGAGGGGGGGGGGGGCGGTGAGAAGGCTTCTCCAACGGCTGCGAAAGGAAAGTCTTCAATCCTAAAGAAGTCCTCATAACATAAGCGTTTCGTTCATTTACTCCGGCGATCACTGTCGATCTTAAAAAAAAAAAAAAAAAAAAAAAAAAAAAAAACAAGATGAAAAGCATATAAACGTACGTCTTCCTGAAAAACGTCTCAATGAAACATGCGTCATAATGTATTTGACGTGACAATCAAACATGCGTCATGAGGTATTTCGTCACTGAGATATTCCATAAAGAAGAAAACCAGTTTTGGGCCGTTATAGCCGTTGGTAACGGCTATTCTGGTGAAAATAAAACATCAAGCATTATCCGTGACCATAATGAACATACCTACAAATTTTCGGAAAGATCGACCCAGAAGTTTTGTCTGGAGCGAGTGGAACACATTTTGACCACGGACAGACACACAGACAGACAGACAGACACACAGACAGCATTTCTTCGTTCCCATTGTAAAGTACTCCGTGTTCTATATGAACTGGGAGTACAAAAAGGGGGTTTTCCCTGTGCACTCCAGCTATCACTGGTACCTGTAGACTGTAGCACTGTTACCTGTAGACTGTAGCACTGTTACCTGTAGACTTGCTGCAGGTACGGGCCCGCCGTGCCCAGGGCAGGGTGACGGAACGACGTCAGCGGTTCAAGACCACACTCCTCGCGGAAGGCGGTGAATGACGGCAGCCCATGGTCACGCCCTGCCCATGGTCAGAAGTTCACGATTTTAGTAAATCAACGTCCAAATCAGTGGTCACGCCCCATCAATGTTTGTCATTCAGGACACTGGCTAATCAGACGTCAGTATCAATGGTCACACTATCCATGGTCAGCAGTTCAGAGCACTAGTTAATCAATGTCGATAAAAACTTCATGGGAATAACACAGGATGAAGCTTGAGTGAGGAAAGGCGACATTGTGCATACCTGCACGCTGTGTTCAGAATGGGACAGGTGACTTACCTCACAGCCAGTGTGTGTGTGTGTGTGTGTGTGTGTGTGTGTGTGTGTGTGTGTGTGTGTGTGTGTGTGCGTGTCTGTCTGTGTGAGTGTACGTGCGAGTGTGTGTGTTTGTGTGTGTGTGTGTGTGTGTGTGTGTGTGTGTGTGTGTGTGTGTGTGTGTGTGTTAGCGTAAAAAAGGTTTTGCACAATCATAACAATATAAGATAACGCTTTCTGTACATACGCAAACTAAATGTTCATGTGTGGATGAGGAGAATGAGGGATAGAAAGGGAAGGGCAGGGGTGAGAGAGAGAGAGAGAGAGAGAGAGAGAGAGAGAGAGAGAGAGAGAGAGAGAGAGAGAGAGATGTAAGCGACGTGTTATCGCTTTTTAAAGATCAGAAACATCAATGCAGTTTTCCCAAGCACGTCTACTGCTGTAGCCTACCCCTCAAGAACATGTAGCTCTATCTTTTTTCTTTACTTTTTTCTTCTTCTTCCTGTCCCCGTGATGATGCTGACGGCTCCAAGAAGCGGCAGGTGTACCCACCTCTCTGGATGTTCAGAGCCACCAGGTCCAGGCCCTGCAACGGCTGGTCCTGCGGCTGGAAGAGATGGTCGGTGACCTCACCGACGAAGTGGCGGTCCACGCTCTGAGCCCTCCCGTGGTGACCGCCCGTGGCGCTGATCAGACCCTGAACCAGCTGGAGTAGCTTCCCTTTGACCACGAACCTGGGAAACCGTCGACGATACTGGGTTTGCCAGTCGATCAGGGATGAGGATTTCGTGTATGATTAATTAAGGAATGATGTGTCGCGCGCTGCCTGTGTTGTCTGTGGCAGGTGCAGTGTCCTTAATGTGATGATGGGCGTAGAGGACCGATATGTTGGAATGGGAGAGACAGGGGTTTAGGATGACACAGGCTAGCAGACTGACAAGGAGGGAGACAGACAGACAGACAGACAGACAGACAGACAGAGACAAAGACAGAGACAGACAGAGAGAGAGGGAGAGACAGACAGACAGACAGACAGGGAGAGAGAGTCAGTCCACCAACCAACCAACCAACCAACCGTCTAGATACCCAAACAGGAGTCCACTAAACGATCACAGATCAAACAGGAATCGATTCAGCTACCACAGGCCCGACAGAGGTCCCATTCAACCCTCACAGACCACACATAAATCCACTTGACCACAAAGACCGCAGAGGCAAAGATCAATCGTCACAGACAACACATTACAGACTTAACTGACTACAGACAAGCCGTGAGTAAACACAGCCACCACACACAAACTACCACAGACATCCTGCGGGCTAACTCAACCACTACAGACATCTTATGAGCAACATCAACGATTACTGACATTCTATGAGCAAACTCAACCACTACAGACATCTTATGAGCAACATCAACGACTACTGACATTCTATGAGCAAACGCAACCACTACAGACATCTTATGAGCAACATCAACGATTACTGACATTCTATGAGCAAACGCAACCACTAAAGACATCTTATGAGCAACATCAACGATTACTGACATTCTATGAGCAAACGCAACCACTACAGATATCTTATGAGCAACATCAACGACTACTGATATTCTATGAGCAAACGCAACCACTACAGACATCTTATGAGCAACATCAACGACTACTGACATTCTATGAGCAAACGCAACCACTACAGACAACAAAAAAACAACAAATGAGCAAACTCAACCACCCCCTATTGAGCAAACTAACTTAGCACAGACAACTCATGAACAAACTAAAAAAAAAAAAACATAGACAACCTATAAGCACACTCAGTCGCCATACTCAATCACCACAGACATCACGAACATTAGTGAGCAGATTAGGGGGCCAGAATGGCCCAGTTGGTAGAGCGCCGGACTCGTGATCCTTGGGTCGCGGGTTCGAATCTCCGCCGGGCCGTTTCGGTACAGAGGGATTTTTCCCTCGGAGTTAACATTGGTTCTGACTCCATTTCCCATACAGTCCTTCGAATGAGACTATAAACCGACGTTCCGTGTGTGAACGCACGCACAACATCTTGCACACACGTCAAATCCCATCACCAACTTTCGGAAGAGAAGGCCAGTTTGGCCGTTGGTATGGATGACACGTTACACATAGCATGCACCTTCCCCAAAGCTGGAGTATGGCTGCCTTAATGGCAGGATTAAAAAAACGGTCATACACACAAAACTCCACTCCCTTTGTTGGGTAGATGGGATTAATACTTGCCTGTCTACACAGGGGGTGTCCGCAGGAGTATCAGCCTGCATACGCAGAAAGAAAGAACGTGAGTAGATTTAACTACCCGCAGACCCCACAAGAGCAGATATCAATCACCACAGTCAACTGCAGAGCAGACAAACTACAAACACGTTATGAGCACACCCAACTACCAAAGATGACCCAACGACCAAACTCAACCACCCACCGACGACCCACGAACGATCACTCTGTACAGACAACCAATGAATACACTCAACGGTTTGTTGAATAGGTGACGGAGGGGCGCCACCTGGCGGCCGAGGCTGAGTCCTCTGGGAATCAGGGAGTGCCCGAAGCGGAAGGCGGCCGTGGAGAAGACGCTGGTGATGCGGGAGTCGATGTCGGCGTTGTAGGCCACCGCGGTGCCCGTGCTCAGTCCGTATCTGTGCAACACAGGGCAGCACAATGCAGTCTAGCATCACGCAACGTAGACAAGTGCAACGCAACACAATACACACTGAAACACTATAAAATGAACACGCTGACGATGCAAGAGTCGATGCAGACATTGACACACATGTATACTCTCGGCATACATGTAGGCACACATGTACTCATTATCATCCACCACCATTTAACACACACACTGACTGACTGAAACCAATTTATTGTCAGATTAACTCAAGGTTGTACTGACAACACACACACACACACACACACACACACACACACAACACACACACACACACACACACACACAAATACAAACCCCCTCCACACACACACACACACACACACACACACACACACACTGACTGACTGACTGAAACCATTTACTGTCAGATTAACATAGTGTTGTACTGACATTTTAAAAAGAAAAACCTTAATGAATTAATGAGGTAACGAAAATAATACAAATAACATCTGAATGACATAAAAATCATAAAGGAAAATTAACAGGGAAACATTTAACATTTCTAAGTAACATAATAAAAATTCAGAAATTGTAACAATAAAGCAAATTACATCTTAACTGTACTGAAAATCAACAATCTCTCTCTCTCTCTCTCTCTCTCTCTCTCTCTCTCTCTCTCTCTCTCTCTCTCTCTCAGAACACCATAAAAAAAGAAAAAAAAAAAGAAGGAAAAGACCCCCCCTGCCCCCCCCCCCCCCCCCCCAAAACACATGCACACAAAAACACACACCATCCAATCACACACACACACTCTCTCTCTCTCTCTCTCTCTCTCTCTCTCTCTCTCTCTCTCTCAGACATACACACACACACACACACACACACACACACACACACACACACACACACACACACACACACTCACAAAACCACGCTTCCCCTTCCCCCTACTCACGTGTATGCGAGCACGCACATATATTCACTCACAGACAAACAAATAAAAACCAAAACTCTCTCTCTCGCACGCGCACGCGCGCGCGCGCACACACACGCACACACACACATACATACACACAAACCGCCACCTCCCCTACACACACTCAAAACATATCCACACAAAAAACGTATAGACGTACGCACAACATGCTCTCACATATAAACAAAACGAAGTTCTTCCCCCCCCCCCCCCCTCTCTCTCTCTCTCTCTCTCTCTCTCTCTCTCTCACACACACACACACACACACACACACACACACACACACACACACACACAAGCAGTTTTTAAGAGCGTTACGGGAAAGAATGCAAAGTGTATATTTACGATTTTGACCCTTAGCTTCTTCATATGTTCGAAACCAGACAACGCTATAGAGTTGAGAGAGAGAGAGAGAGAGAGAGAGAGAGAGAGAGAGAGAGAGAGAGAGAGAGAGAGAGAGAGAGACGGAGTGAGGGACAGACAGACAGACAGAGATCTTCATATGTGCGAAACTTGACAACATCATGGAGTTGAGAGACACAGAGACAGAGAGACAAAGATGCAGACAGACAGACACAGAGACAGACAGACAGACCGAGAGAAAAACAGAGACAGACAGACAGAAAGACAGAGAGACAGACAGAGAGAGCTCACCTGTGCATGTACACAGGACCCAGGGCCAGAGGCAGTTGTGTGCTGTCTATGGGTTTCAGTTAGAGCACAGACAATGATGCAGACAGAGATGCAGACAGACAGACAGAAAAACAGAGACAGTCAGACAGACAGCAAGACAGACAGACAGACCGACAGAGCTCACCTGTGCATGTACACAGGACCCAGCACCAGAGGCAGCCAAGACCCGTACAGTATGTTCTGCAGGACAGCTCCCACGATGGCGCGACTTCTATGGAAGAGTTCCTCCTTGCTCTCCTGCGGAAGGAGACGATGCAAGGAGGCGGCGATGCGGTTGTGCTGGCGGAGGAAGACAGTGTGCAGCGCCGTGAGAGCCGGCTGTTCGTTCACCCGATCGTCCCCTGTGTGGGTAGATCATGAGTTGTTTTTTTTTTTTTTTTCAGTTCCATCAGAGATAGTACATTAGTGTGCTGTGCATAGGTCTCAGTTAGAGCACAGACAATAACAACTTAGACTACCGTCAGTAACTTAATATACTACTGCTAGTTTGTTTGTTTTTTTCTGTTTCTTTTCTTTTTCTTCAGTGAAACGAAAATCTGTTTAAAAAAAAAAAAAAAAAATTGAGTGTCTTCAGATCTAAAAGGTGGTATCTAAAACTTCTTTCTCTACTTTGAACATTTTGAATGATGTCACTTCTTCTGCAGTCGTTACTCTCCATCCTTACCTCATCTCCTCCTCGTTTGTGCCCCCCCCCCCCCCCCCCCCAAAAAAAAAAAAAAAGAAAGAAAAAAGAAACCAGCAATATGAACGAACCTGAACATATTTGCCCCTGGCCCTGTGAGCACTGCAGTCTTATAACAGCACTCTAGAACAGTGTAGTGGTGGTACTTTCATTTTACATC
>CM065737.1:54544998-54557498 GCA_033310375.1 Conus canariensis
GTATGATTAGTCTGATCAAATGTGAGAAATACCGAACACAGCAAATACAAATGTTCCAGCCCAACGCTGTGTAATGTGCTCCGGTTTGAACAGACATCTCCCTGTGTGTCTGGAAACACACCGGTGTTAGCTCAAAGAGTTGCTCTCCATGGAAAACGCCGTGCCCTGGATGGTTCAGTCTAGAAAGACGGAGGACCAATATTGGTACATCTGTGTGTGTGTGTGTGTGTGTGTGTGTGTGTGTGTGTGTGTGTGTGTGTATGCGTACATGCGTGCGTACGAGCGTGCGTGCGTGCGTGTGTGTGTGTGTGAGTGAGAGAGACTACGCGCGCGCACGCGTGCGTGTGTGTGTGTGGAGAGAGAGAGACAGAGAGAGACAGAGACAGAGACAGAGAGAGAGAGAGTTGTACTCAACCATTAAGTGTTTCTACAGCTACTTTTATGAGGCATGGGCAACTTTCTCTTGAATTCAATTTGGCAGTCATTTTACTGCAAAAGATAATAGTTTCGTGAGGAAAACGAAACCGTCTAATACATCTTAAAAAACAAAACAAACAAACAAACAAAAAACAAAAACGAACATGCTGACCATCATCATAAGACGCTGGCAGAGTGCGGGCCACAGGCAGAAACGTGGCGCCATAGTTCCGCACGTTGTTACAGGTGCCGTCAGCCATGCGCCAGCGACGGGTGGTTGTAGTGAAGCACATCTGTGCCAAAAGGGGAAAAAATAATGAATTCATGCGTGTGTGTTTTTTGTTTTGTTTTTTTTTTTGTTTGCTTTTTTTTTTCTCTCCATAAATCAACATTTTAGTGGTACGAAGGACACATCACACACTATAAACAAGAAATTAATGTCTTTAGATTTCAATTCCCCAACCTTCTCTCTCTCTCTCTCTCTCTCTCTCTCTCTCTCTCTCTCTCTCTCTCTCTCTCTCTCACTTCATTGCGACCTTAATCAGTTTCTTTCATTCTGTCTACACTTCTGTCATTTTGTCGCATTTATCAAGTGTTGTCTTGTCTCTATCTATCTCTTTCTTTCTTTACATATTCATGGAATTTCACAAACAGCGAATCACAGAAGTAGAGAGAGAGAGAGAGAGAGAGAGAGAGAGAGAGAGAGAGAGAGAGAGAGAGAGAACAGACAGGTAACAGCGATAGATAAACAAACAGAGAAGACTAGATAATCAGATAAGTTGTAGATAGGTAGATAGACTGTCAACAAACGCCCGTGCGCATGAATCCGGACCGTCACAGGGATAGACAGAATGAAGGAGCGGGGAGGGGAGAAAGAGAACTTATCATGTGGATGTCCACGAGATGTAGAAAGAATAGGAATTACCGAATCTCTGTTAATTTGCCCAACAGTAAAGTTATTACTACGCTGACCATCGTGTCAACCCTCACACTTAAAAATGAACAAGAATATAGGCTAAGATTTAAGCGTCATGAAAGATCGAAGGCAAAACTCTCTAATGGGGGAAAAAATTGACATTCACAACAAGGAACTATCACACACACACATACACACACACAGAGGGACAGTCATACGTCTTCGTCACGCTGGATGACGTGTGAGCCAATGACGTCAATCTGGCCCGTCATGGCGGCATCCACGCGTTCTGGTGATGCACCGTAACAAAGCACTCGCTCTGGTTCTGCAACAACGTACTCACTCTACAGCCTTATAACGCTGGATGTGCTCTACAGCCTTACAGCAACAGCCAAACAACAATGCACGTATCTTAGTCGATCTTATGAAAAAGAGTACTTTTCAGCGTCCCTCTCTATCCAATGTCTACACGCTCTCCATCCTTGCCACCCTTTCATACCCCCTACAAACACCCCTCACAACCACAACTACGTGTGCGTGTACATACAGCTTCAATATCATGTCAGAGAAATTGTTTCAGTTCGCCCCTCGTACCCCACCTCTTCCTCTTGCTCCCTCCCCACTCGTCCCCGTCCCACCTCCCACTTACGTACATACATCGCCTTGGCTTAAGGCTGTCAGACCAACTGACGTAGGCTAGAACACCAAGGCTACATCAAAATGTTGTTATGCTCTGCGTAGTTGTGCGGGGATTGTCTTCAGTCGTGACAAGCTCCTAGCATAACACCATCAGTCTCCAAAATCCCTCGAAGTCGGAGTGTGGCTGCCCACGTGGCGGGGTAATCAAAGACGGTCACACACGTAATGTTCTCATCCCTAGCTGATGTATTTGCACTATAGTGTTCAAATGCTTCAGCTGTTCGGATGATCCCTGGAGTCTTTTAGCCAGGGTACGACAACAACAACACGTACATACATAAGACACGCTGAAGGCAAGCTTTCACTTCAATTTTTGCATAAGTCACCGGGCGTTCTTACAAACACGCGAAGTAGACATGGAATGTAAAACAAATGTACACTACCCTACCGTACCCCCGTGTGTGTCCATGCATCTGTGTAACTCAAAGAAAAGGCATATCCTGTCATAGAATTAATATGGGGCTCCTGGTATTAGTGGAACAAAGACTGCTATGATTCGTAACACAAAGACCAGCGTGCACTGTGTCATCAAAACAAAGAAGTACTATTAGTCTTTTTGTAGCGCTAAAACAAAGAAATCACTGACTTGTAACAAAGCTTTACGAAATAGTGTGTTTTGTGAATAACTGGAATGATAATATAATCCCATGTCATTTACACCACAAGCCTTTCTATTAAAACATTTTTGTGTGAAAAAAAAGCACAAGCGTATGAGTATATAACCATGTCATGCAAGGCGCAGAGCGTTCTCATGTCAGTTTTTCATTTGAAGAAGAGTCTGAAGTCAGAAAGATGCTTTATCTGGAGTGTAGGAAGATTACGGATGCCGTTTCAAAGGCACAGCATTCAAGACCACGGTTCCTACGGCCACTTTCACCAACCACAGTATCAAAGTAACTGCTCTAAAGTCACAGTTTCAAAGTAACTGCCCCAAAGTCACAGTTTCAAAGCAACTGCTCCAAGTCACAGTTTCAAAGCAACTGCTCCAACGTCACAGTTTCGAAGTAACCGCTCGAAAGTCACAGTTTCAAAGTAACTGCCCCAAAGTCACAGTTTCGAAGTAACTGCTCCAAAGTCACAGTTTCAACATAACTGCTCCAAAGTCACAGTTTCAAAGTAACTGCTCCACAGTCAGTTTCAAATAACTGCTCCAAAGTCACAGTTTCAAAGCCACAATTCCAAAGCCAGTTTCAGAGCCACAATTCCGAAGCCACTACTTTTAGAGATATTCGAGCCACATTTCTACAGACTCAGTGTCCAATGTACAGGTCAGAGTTCGGGGTAACAGCAAAGGTCAAGTAGTAACAACGCGGCTTGAATAGATGAAAAACACCCAGGCTCTGTCATTTTTTTTTTTTTTTTTTTTTATGCGAAAAAAACAATAACACGATTTTATTCTAGAATTTGGGGTCAGTAAAATAGTTCAACCCCCACGTGTCAGCAAGGATAGTGAAATCATGCACGACTTGTGGAATTCTTGTGTTTCCACGCCATTGGTAGAGCACAGGGATTTGGGGGTGAAAAGTCTAGCAGACGACGTCTCCGAGTCAGGCACAGTCTGGGTCAAGGGCTGAACTGTGCGATGAATAATTATGGTTTGGTGATGGGCTGATCTGACGACAACAGCCAGGTGCAGCTTTCAGTGTCATAGAGAATTATATAGTGCTTGGGGCCTAAACTGTAACCGTGGACTCGGACCTAAGTCCCGGTTTATAAAACCACAGATTTTGAGAACGAACACGGACGGCAACTTTTGTACTCAAGGTGGAGTAATTAACTATCCATACTACCAAACTAATGCTGCTTCCACGATGAAACAACTGGACCACATGCCCATAACACAGAGCTGATGCTTCTTTGCGAGCAGCGTTAGACAGAATAATGGGCACGTAATGATCTCTTCATGGGAACAGGTATTAACCTTCCTTTTTAGTTCCGTGTTGGCTCCGTCTCCCAGCCATAGTTTAGGTTTCCTTTCAGTTTAAAACCAACATTTCCAAAACTACAGTCAGCCGTTGCAGTCACAGCCACCAAAATGAAAAGAACAAGATGCTCTGCCACAAAACACACCCTGGAACACTCTTTTCATCCATCCATTGCACAATTTTCTTTTTAAGTGGATGTTGTATGAGTTGCACAAACACTCTGACACTTCCTGATACGGTCCATGTGCATGCACACAGGCGGACGGACACACACATACTTGCGTGCTTGCGCACACAATCACAACCCACTCCCTTCTCCTAACACACACACACACACACACACACACACAGCGCTAGCTGACCTTGGCGGTAGTGGCGAGCACAGGGACAGGTGGGACAGAGGTAGAGGCGGTGAGGGAGATAGTGGCACAGGAAGCTGCACACCAAACTGCTGCACCAGCGCTCTGAAAGAAGACATGGGCGGGGACCGGAAACAAAGACGTCATAATCTTTTTCTTCTTTTTCTTCTGCGTACGCAGGCTGATACTCCTGCGGACACTCCCTATATGGACAGACAAGTGTTAATCCCATCTACCCAACAAAGGGAATGGAGTTTTGTGTGTATGACCATTTTTTTTAATCCCTCCATTAAGGCAGCCATACTCCATCTTCGGGGAGGGTGCATGCTATGTGTAACGTGTCATCCATACCAACGGCCAAACTGGCCTTCTCTTCCGAAAGTTGGTGATGGGATCTGAGGTGTGTGCAAGATGTTATATGTGCGTTCACACACGGAACGTCGGTTTATAGTCTCATTCGAAGGACTGTGTGGGAAATGGAGTCAGAACCAATGTTAACTCCGAGGGAAATATCCCCCTGTACCGAAACAGCCCGGCGGAGATTCGAACCCGCAACCCTTGGATTACGAGCCTGGCGCTCTACCAACCGAGCTATTCCGGCCCCCAGACGTCATAATCAATGCCTGACATGTTAATGAAGTCCGCAACTTCTTCGTTACTATCATAAACTGTTGCTGCTTGCTTGCTTGCTTGCCTACTTGATTTATCTTCGATTATTGTTATTGTTGCTGCTGGTGTTGCTGCTGTCTTTATCGTTAAAAGAAACAAACTGCAGCGTTACATTAAATACAACAGGGACAAACCAGTAGCCAAGCACTTCAACCTACCCAGCCATTCCGCACACAATGCAAGAGTGAAGGGCTTGTGGCTCATGAAAACTAGTGACTCTAGAGACAGGAAGGATATGGAGTCTCACCTGATTCAAAAACTGGGCACCAGAAATCCAGCTGGTATCAATGAAAAAGCTTAGCAATTCTGTGTACTTTTTTTTCCCGAGCCAAATCAGGTGGACAATGACTTATCATTCCCTTTCCCCTTTAGTATTTACCTGTGCATGGTTGGTCTGCATCAGTGGCCTCTCCGTGACCGTAGAGCCTAGCGCCTACTGGAATGATCGTTTGAGAGCCTATATCTTTTGCCAGGAGTTTCTGAGTAGGGTTAGCTCCCCAGTCTCCTGTCTTTTTTTTTTTTTTTTTTCTATTTTCTTTTATTTATTCATTTATTTTTCTTTTCACTTACTTTTGTATCTGTCCCTCTCCTTCCTACCTTCCTTGGCCCCCTTCTCTTCCCCCCCCCCCCCACCCCCTCCTCCTTTTTTTTTCTTCTCCCCCTTTCACCCCCCCCCCCTTCTACCCCTCCCTACCCCCTCCTCCCCCTTTCCCTTCTGCTCCCTCCCCTCCTCCGTCCTTGTTCCTTTTCTGTCGTCCTCTGAAGGGCTCCTTCCCCCTTTCGTTCCTTCTCTTTACTTTCCCTCTTACTTCCTTTCTCTCTACTTTTGACCTCAACTATTCTCCTCTCTCACACCCCCACCCTCCTCCCTCTCGCCCTCCCCCATACCTCCACCCTTGCTTTAGGTCCTTCTTTTTGTCCTCTCTTTATGTCTCTCCTTCTTTCCCCCCGCCCCCTCCCCTTTCCCCCTCCCTCCCCCCCCCCCCCCCTTTTTTTTCCCCTTTATTTATCTATCTGTATATATATACGTATATATATATATATATATATATATATGTGTGTGTGTGTGTGTGTGTGTGTGTGTGTGTGTGTGTGTGTGTGTGTGTGTGTGTAGATACTTTTTTTTTTTTTTTTGGTCATTGGGAGTGTTGTTAGCGCCTCTCATCATGACCTCATATCTATCTTTTGCTTTAATGCTCTTATTTTTGCCTTTTTTTCTGTTGCGCCACCATAGCACCACCTACCTCCCTATGCTATACCCAAATGTTTTAATGTATGCCTTGTTTGTACATTTACTCTCCATTGTAACCCCCCACCCACCCACCCACCCACCCACCCAGCCCCATCCTTTTTTTTTTTTTTAAGGTATATGTGTGGTTGTGTGTGTGCTTATTGGCGTGTGTATGCGTGCGTGCGTGGTTGTTCCTGAGCGCGCGCACTTGTATGTACGTGTGTGTGTGGTTGTGTGTTGTGTGTGTGTGTGTGTGTGTGTGTGTGTGTGTGTGTGTGTGTGTGGTGTGTCCGCGGGCAAGTGCTCTTTTGTGTGTGTGTGTGTGGGGGGGGGGGGGGGGGGGGGGGGGGGGGGGGGGGGCCTTGCAGCTCTTAGCTGCGTCTGGATAGTGTTTTTTTTTTTTTTTCTCAGGGTTCTCCCGTTTTCCCTCTCACCCCTTGGTGCTTGGGTAGGGCAACCTACCCTTGGGTCAGACTTGGGTCGGGTGCTTTAGGCGGCTGACCCGCTTCTCTCCCCCCCCCCCCCCCCTTCCCCTTGTCATTTAAAATGCTGTTTTGAGCATATTGTATTTTATTTATTGTGTTTTCTCTTGTTCATTTCATTCATATGCAACACACCCACTACATACCATCACACCCTCCCCCTCCACTCACTCTCCTTCCCCTCCTCTTCTCTCTCTCATTCTCCACTCTTCCTCTACTTCCATTCTCTCTCTGTCTCTCCCCTCTCTTTCTCCCCTCCCCCCCCCCCCTCTCTCTCTCTCTCTCTCTCTCTCTCTCTCTCTCTCCTTTTCCTCCTCCTCACTTTACTCTACCCTCTTTCCTCGTGCCCTATTCCCCGAACTCTACTCACCCTCTCTTCCACTGTCCCTCTGTCTACTTCATTCACCACTTTGGCTTCACAAGGGGAGTATTGTGCATGTTTATGTCTGTATTTTTTTGTCGCTGAGGAAGGCATATTGCCGAAAATTTCTGGTCCTGTTTTGTGTCGTCCATTAAAACTGCGTTACTTCACACTTTGTTTTGTGTGCTCTTCTGCTTTTTTGTCGTGTCTTTATCGTTTTATGAAAGGAAAGGGGGATGTACCCTGTGTTATCATTTCGGCCAGGCGTTTGGGCGACGTCAGCAGCATTCGTTTGGAGTTATGGGCGTCTGATTATTTCATCAAGGGAGCAAGAGTTACCCTATTTGGTTTTTTAGTTATCGTTATTGTGTGACCTACAGCAGTTTAAAAATGTACTCCACATACTTTGGCTTATTACCAGTTTAATTCTGATTTTGGAGAGGGCCTCTTTTTTTTTTTTTTTACATAGTGGATGATGGTGTTGGTGATAATGGTGGGCTGTTTTTCTTGTAATGACGCCAAACATTATGATGTAAATACAATATGCATGGGAATGTCTGTGGTGTCTAAAACAGAACACATGGGAATGTCTGTGGTGTCTAAAACAGAACACATGGGAATGTCTGTGGTGTCTAAAACAGAACACATGGGAATGTCTGTGGTGTCTGTGTTAATTATGATAGTGTCTAGTGTCCTCTCTTTAACCTCCATTCATATGTGTTCTTACAATACCAATGTGTGAGTCTGCTTCTCAATATGTGCATTAGTTTGATTTAATGTTCCATTACTTTCATAATATTCTGCTGTCTGGATTTTAAAAGACGTTTAAAACAAACAATATTGATAATGATAGTAATGGTTATAACATAATGATGATGATGACGATGATAATGATAAAAATTCAAATGACAAGAGGAGGAGGAGGAGGGGGGGGGGGGGGACGACGACGACGACGAGGACAACGACGACGACGACGACGACGATGATGATGATGATGATGATGACAGTACAAATCAAGAAGGTTTTAGTCATGGTGAAGATCTTCGGCCGGTTTGTTTGTTGTCGTTATCGTTGTTTTGCCTCTAAGTAAACTTGATTCTAGGCGATGTTGTTAGTGAGACAGACAGACAGACGGACAGGCAGGCAGACAGACAAAGAAAGAAAAGAGAAATCCGCAGCAGAAACTTGGCTCTGGTGGACAGAACCACTACACAAGCAGTCCAAGATGACAGACAGCAGCGCTGACTGCTCAGCCTTGACTGTGTGACGTCACCCACCAGGGGAGGGGCGACAGGCGCAGACGTCACAGCCTACGTCATCCCGTTGCAGGCCGTGGGGACAGCTGACGTACAGCTCGCTGGCACACGGATCGAAGTTACAGAAGAACCCCGCGAACCCTGCGGCACTCTCATCTGCACGTGGTCCATAGACAAACTGGATTATGTCTGTATACATGCTCTCTCTCTCTCTCTCTCTCTCTCTCTCTCTCTCTCTGTCTGTCTGTCTGTCTGTCTGTCTGTCTGTCTGTCTCTCTCTCTCTCTCTCTGTTTGTCTGTCTATCTATCTGTCTGTCTGTCAGTCTCGGTCGGTCTGTCTGTCTGTCTGTCTGTCTGTCTGTCTCTCTCTCTCTCTCTCTCTCTCTCTCTCTCTCTCTCTCTCTCTCTCTTAATTCATTCCACAAAAGTATTTCAATAATCCTTGCCTTTTTCAGATTAACCTTGTTAATATCGTCATCAAAGGAAAAACACGGTTGAACAGTTAGCTATTTATTTATGTAAAGCTTTCAAGAAGCGAGATATGTATATGATCTAAAGAATACCAATATCAGTTGGGGACATGATTTTATAATGTGTACCCCCATGCTAACGGGCTGTGGCCTTTATGAATAAAGCATTTGAGTCTTGAGTCTCTCTCTCTCTGTCTCTGTATCTCCTCTCTCTCTCTCTCTCTCTCTCTCTCTCTCTCTCTCTGTTCATACAGATTAGTTTTTAAAGTGGCATAACTGCATGCGGAAATTGAAACCAGAGCACACAAAAAGGAAAAATAGATAAATATTTAAATACATTAAATCAAACAATTATCGAGTCGCCAAACGAAGGAACAATTTACAAAACGAACACGAGTTTCGACCTATTGGATCTTCTTCAGGCAGGATAAGTCACATTCAAAACAACGAAAATAAAGAATGAACAAAAAGTTACTTCAATCTGAGTGCAAAGTTTGGTCTTGGGTGAACGGAGACAATATTCCACCCAGATCGAAGAGATAAGTGACTCTCTGTTTGTCCTTTGCTTTCATTCTTTTGAATGTTGTTTGTCCTCCCTGAAGAAGACCCAATAGGTCGAAACGCGTTGTTTGTTTTGTAATTTGTTTCTTCTTTTGACGGTCCAGTAATGCTGGTTTTGCTTTCGTTTCATATACAGTACTCTGTCTGTCTGTCTGTCTGTCTGTCTGTCTGTCTGTCTGTCTCTCTCTCTCTCTGTATGTGTGTGTGTGTGTGGTGTGTGTGTGTGTGTGTGTGTGTGTGTGTGTGTGTGTGTGTGTGTGTGTGTCTGTCTCTCTTACTCTCTCTCTCTCTCCTCCAACCTCTCGCCCTGTGCATTTTTATGTATATTGTCTGAATTGGTTTCTTACTACATATTTTCTTTTTAATTGCCCGGACGGCTGGATGTAAAGAGCATTTATGTTTAATCCATGACCTTCTTCAAATAAAATTCGTTCGTTCGGTTTCTCTCTCTCTCTCTCTCTCTCTCTCTCTCTCTCTCTCTCTCTCTCTCTCTCTCTCTCTCTCTTTCTTTCTTTCTTTTTTCTCCATTGTTTATGTACTTTAAATCACGCGTGGTTGTGGATTAAAATTATTGCTTACACGTTTTCCTGTTCAAATGATGATTTCAATCTCCCTATGGTTATGTCTTTTCAGTTTTACCATGTGGCCTACTTTTGTCTGATTAATACATTATGCACCACACGCACATAGACACACACACAGACACACACAGACACACAGACACACAGAGACACACACAGACACAGACACAGACACAGACACACACACACACACACACACACAAACACACACACACACACACACACACACACACACACACACACACACACACACCAAAGAAAGAGACAGAGACAGAGACAAGCCATGCTTGATAGGCGTAGACAAAGATAAGGATTTCCTTGACGTTAAGACCACCGCGACTTCCTTAGGGGTAACGGGCTAAAAATGGCTTTACACCAACCACCTCCCCACGGGAACTCCCATATTGGCAGTACTTTTGGCAGTTAGGGTTAGGGTTAATAGAAATGGCCACTCTCCCTGCCCGTCGTTTAGGCAGACCCGCTGGGACATCGTATCTTGGGCTGTTTTTGAATCTTGGGCGATTTGTGCACTCCAGTGCCCCTCCCACCTTACTGCTTCAGTTTCTCCGCTATTCTTTTAAATGTTATTTATTTATTTTTGGTGTCCTTTGTAGGCCTGTTAACAACTAGATACCGGAAGGGGACAAAAAAGAATTTTTTTTAAGGGAGAAAAAAAAAAAAGAAAAAAAGAAAAACAAAAGCAGCAGATAAGCAAACTTCATTGTTGGCATTCTCTGACAGAATCGGTTTTTACTTGTCAATTAAGTTAAAAAGAAAAGAAAAGAAAAGAAAAGAAAAAAAAGTAGAAAAAACAAAAGAAAGAAAACAAAACAAAACATGCCTGCCTCTCTCTCTCTCTCTCTCTCTCTCTCTCTCTCTCTCTCTCTCTCTCTCTCTCTCTCTCTCAATGATTTCATCTGGACCAGCAGATGTCGGCCTACTGTTATTAAACTTTCTTATTGCTAGTAACACTTCTGCTCTAGACACTGGACAGTTCATGGAACTACCATCGTCATCTCCATCATCAGTATCATCACCACCACCATTCACTGTCTGCAAATGTCTTCTATTCGCAAATTATTTCAAAGCCAAAGTTTAAACTGTTTATACTCGCCTTGGTTTGAGGCTGTGCCAGACCAATGATATAGGCTAGAACACCAAGGTTACATCAAAATGTTGGTATGCTCTGCATAGTTATGCGGGGATTGTCTTCAGTTGTGACAAGCTCCTAGCATAACATTATCAGTCTCCAAAATCCCTCTAAGTCGGAGTGTGGCTGTCCACGTGGCAGGGTAATAAAAAAAACGGTCGCGCACGTAATGTTCTCATCCCCAGCTGATGCATTCGTACCATGCTGCTTAAGTACTTCGGCTGTTCAGATGATCCCTGGATTCTTTTAGCCAGGGTACAACAACAACAACGAATTGTTTATACCGACCTTTGACTGTCATATACGACTGATTTCTCACAGAAGGAATTTTATACACGCTTTCTTGAAACTCCTCTTCATCGATTCTAGAGGCAGCTATGAATCCTGATAAAAAGTTGCTATACTGCTTTTTTTGGGTAACGAAATTGTGATACTCCTTTTTACCAAAACACACACACACACACACACACACACACACACACACACACATACACATACACACACATGCGCGCGCGCGCGCGCGCGCGCGCATACAGGCACACAGACAGACAGAAATGCAACTAATGCAGCATGTAAGGCTGACTTCATCTTTTGTTGTTGTTGTTTACTCTTTTTTTTATGTGTGTGACCGGTTTTGATTGCCCTGCCACGTGGGCAGCCACACTCCGACTTTGAGGGATATATGAATATATCAGAGCTCTTAAATTTCGAGTGGATTGGTTTAGAATGAAAGTTATGAAAGTTATCCATTTTTTGTACATGTTATACACACTGTTTTAAAACAATTCAGCGAAAAGCCTAATCCTTGAAAATGACGTTAATTTGACCGAATCCACTGCTGAAATCACGTTATATGTTTTTTTTTTCTTACAAAGAAACAGTAGCCTACAAAACAACTCTGAATCTCTCTCTCTCTCTCTCTCTCTCTCTCTCTCTCTCTCTCTCATTGCTCAGACACTGAGATAAGTTCTTAGTGGCCGAGTTCAAATGTACTGGGAATACGAGCGCGTGATATGCAACATGCACTTGTAAATACAGACGTGTATGTAATGGTTCAAGATGGAAACATGACCACAAGAAAAACAACGAAAAAAACAAAAACAACAGTCCTCACCGTTAGTCTTTACGATTAAGAACCCTACACCCCAAAGCAGCAGACGACCACACCGTGCAATCATTTCATTGGCTGCGAAGGTCGAGTAGCATTGAGCGGGGGATAACTGTACAACAGACTTCCCTCAGTTCTCCCCTGCAGCAGATTGATGGGATCACTATCGGCTTTCAACTGTCAGATGTTTTCTCTGTCGTGTGGTCGATCTGTGGCCAGATCGTGTGTTCTCGTCTCTGACGGGGTAGGGGCTGGGGGTGGGGCGGAAGGGGGGTTGGGGGCGGGGCCGACCTCCCACGTGCTTTACTCAGTCAC
>CM065737.1:54562498-54564998 GCA_033310375.1 Conus canariensis
CGCTGAAATGTCAGTATAAGTTACACGAGATTATGGCAGATTCGCTTCGGGTTTGGTGTCAACCACGGAGAGGCAGAAGATGGAAGAGAGGAAACACACACACACACACGCGCGCGCGTGCACACACAGTAATGCCATGTGAAAGACAGAAATCACACAGACGCATCCTCTCTCTCTCTCTCTCCTCTCTCTCTCTCTCTCTCTATGTAGGGAGAGAGAGAGAGAGAGAGAGAGAGAGAGAGAGAGAGAGAAGGAAAATAGAATGCCTGAAAATGACTTCTAACTTGATCTGTACCCCTTTTTAAAAACTATTCTATTCAGCACGCGCGCTTGCACATACACGAGCGCGCGCGCGCGCGCTTGCACACACACAGCACACACACACACACACAAACACACACAACGCACCACACATCCCACACACACACAAACGACATTGACCACACCACGCACGCCGCGCACACATCACCACACCACACACCACACACACACACGCACGCACAACACACGCACGCGCGGCACACAACTGCACAGAGTCACACCAGCACCACAAAGCATCACAGCACCTTTGATCTGTCTGTGTCGCCAGGCGACAAAAGGGCATGTAAGATGACTGGGGTAAGGGGGGGGGGGGGGGGGGGGGCGGTAAGTCATAAAATAATGTAAACAAATAGCAAAAGACGTAACGATTGATAACATGGTGGCTACATTACTGACATTCTCAAAGCAAGGAAGACAAGGCTGTGTTGAGTACGCCGGCCATTGCGGTGAATCTATCAGATTTATGTTAAGAGAGAGAGAGAGAGAGAGAGAGAGAGAGAGAGAGAGAGAAACTCTGAATGGTTTCATGAATAGGCCACAGGCCCATGTCATAGTGGGTTTTTACGATAGCAAACATGATAAGGGTTGATGGGCATCTTAGTACATAAGATAACTCAGTGAGCATACACACACACACACACACACACACACACACACACACACACACACACGCACGCACGCACGCACGCATACACACACACACAAAAAGGGAGACAAAATCGGTTGCCAATCTAAAGCCAATTCGCCCGTAACTCAGGAAGTTGTGACGTATTTTAAAAGCTTTTTTAATGTAAAGAGCAAGCGAACGATCAGTGATTTATATTCAGATGCAAACAGTATTGTTAACTCAAATTGGGAAGAACTGTTGTGATACTTGGCTGGGATCTATTGTTTTCTTAGTTCTTGAACAATGGACATTGTAGAACAAAGTGGACCTCTGTCCCTATTTGAAGTCCACAAACATGGACACAGCAACTCAGTTTCGGTTCGGGCACATTTCTCCGGAAACGCATTGTATGTACATTTAGTTATGACATACCTAATCATCGTCTGATCAGACTAGTTCTTGCCTGTAAATGACTGACTGACTGTAGGTATGGGGGCCAAAATCAAATCACTCTTAAATGTCCTGTAAAAATGGAAACAATCACGCGGTGTTATTTCAATATGCCACTGCGCTTGTAATCTTGAATCAGTCTCATTCTCCCTCCCTCCCCCTTCTCTCTCTCTCTCTCTCTCTCTCTCTCTCTCTCTCTCTCTTCAAGAACTCTTTTTCATTATCAACCCCTTGACTCTCCCACACTTCTTCAAATCCATAGTTGTACATAAAGAAGCTGACGGTAGATGCCCATGTGTTCTTGTCTGTATGGTGAAAAAATAGCAACATTAATTATGATAAGCTTTATACGGAAGTCGATGATGTTTTACATTCTCAACCAGTATTTAATACTCTTTATGTACAAGTTAACGCACAATGGGAATCTCCAAAGCCATTGCATTAGAAGTTCTTGTGCTTACATTGTTGCATTCTGTTGATCAGCTTAGCATTGAATAAAACTTCAAGTTGCGTGTGTTAAATCTATTCTTGGCGTAATGTTCAAGGAAATATAACAAGCATAGACACAATGGCATGATCAACAATACTGCACCCTGTTAGAGAAACGTAGGTAAAGTGGCCAAAGTTAACATCACCTTGAATGGCAGCATTAAGTATAAATAAATCAAGAGAATTGCAAACATTTAACAAATATTTGCCGAAATCGTTCTGTGAATCAGCTTTTGAGGTACGAAAAGAAACACTTTCACCAAAACAACAAACAAGTAGGGTAACTTGCTCCCACAATAAAAAAAAAATAAAAATAATTCACATGCTTGTAACGCCAAAGGAATGCTGCTTACAGCACCGAATCGCCTAGCGGTATGACAGCACAGAGCACACAGAACAAACAAGGAAACATCCCCCCCAAAAGGATGCTCCAAGCTTGTCTACATACCCTGTACCGCGGACACATCTATACACAGCAACAACAACTGGAGAAATGAACAAATATAAATTCACTTTTATTCAAGACTGGCACAGCCTTTTCCATCTTGAATAGAGTCAGACAAGTACATGGACGAACAGAAACAAATACAGGTAACCTCGATTTGATTGAAACCGAAATGAATTAAAATGAGG
>CM065737.1:54569998-54578673 GCA_033310375.1 Conus canariensis
CAAACCTGCTGGCATTCAACGCCCAGTCTTCAGCCGAATTTGAGAAGACAACTGATTGCCTGTTCTTCGTTTTCATTGTCCTGAATGTCGTTTATCTTTCCTGAAAAAGACCTTTGAGGTGGAAACGCGTCGTGTTTTTGTCTTGTGATTTGTTTGTCCACTTTGTCTGGCGGGTTAATTACAATTTTTCTCTTTAAATAGTTGTTTCAATTTCCGCCTGCAGTCACCTCACTTTGAAACTGGCACCGGGCTCTGCAGTGCAGTGGTGAGAAGTGCTGTGTCCTCGTCGTTGGTGCGGTAGAGGCTGTTTTTAGCGTTGTCTGGATGTCAGCGGCAACAATGTCATTGTGCATCTTGTAAAACATCGCCGAGCGAGCTGTCTTTTTCACTCTTGGGGAGAGGTCCATTTTAGGTCATGGATCATGGTGGAGGCGCTGGACACTTCTTCTGTATTATCGCATGGCAAATGGCCCTGTGTGATGCTGGATGGCTTCAATGTCATTGGTGTGTTGCTTGGTATGTGGGTCCCAGACAGTACATACATGGTCGAGTGTGGGGCAAAGGTAGGATTTAGCAGGCATTTCTGTTATATTCCTGGAGTCAGTTGTCCAGTTTCTCTTGAGGAAGGCGAGAGCCTTGTTGGTTTTATTGCATACGTTATTCGTGTCATCTTCCCATCTCTTTCCCCACAGGGTGAGCTGGTCGTGGTCACGTTGTTGCTGGTTGACAGTAAAGTCGTTAATTAAGTGAGGAACAAAGGGGGTCCCAGGACATTTCTTGGTATACACCAGATTTAGTTTGACACCGATAAACGTGGAACGTTCACCACTGACAACCACTGCCTCGCTTCTGCTCTCCAGGGTGTCAAAGATCCATCCATCTAATGATTTCCCCTGGATGCCATATTGATTGACCTTGTGGATCAAGAGACTTTGGCTAACCACATCGAAGGCTTTAGTGAAGTCAATGCTGAGGATGTCTGTTTGCTGCTTTTGCGCTAGGTTCCTGATCAGCTCATTTTCAAACTCGAGGATTTGAGTCTCGCAGGATGTCTTCCACCGGAATCCATGTTGTTGACTGCATAGTATCTTTTTGCGTTCCAGATGTTGTATGATGGGCAGGATCGTACTGTTCGCCTTTTTTTAACACACGTGTTACATGTGATCTTTCCAGTCTGATGGTAACAAGCCAGTGTCCACTGATGACTGGAAGTTGAGCGTCAAGATGGATGCTACCTCTTCTGCCAGATCTTCCTTTTTTTCTTTCGAGTTCCAGGCCATGGTAGATTCTCAATCCTGTCAGTCTGCTGCAGCGACCCCGCCGGTCCCCAGAACTTTTCCTGGACCTCACCCGGACTGTGCCAAATTTGGCGTCCTGTATCGCTTCTCCACTCGCTGTGGCTGGGCCCCTTTGAGACTGGAGGGCCAGCACTGTCGCCGCCTGGAAAACCACGGAACGAGCACCATACCGTCGAATATCAGTCTGCATGGCCATATTGGGTGAGATGTGTAGTGTCTGGTCTTCTCCTGTGCTTGTGACTCTGCAGAAGGTCTGCCCGCTGGCCTCAGCCGACACATTCTGACTTCAGGGCAGCTCATGGTTGTCTGGTTACCCCGTTAATACGGAGTTAGCGTACACCAAGCAGTGCGGGTTTGGACTCCTTCTCTTAGGCTATGTAGGTTCGAGGCGCCTTCTTCCGTATTGGCCGATGTACCCCCCCCCCCCCCCCCCAAGCGCAAAGCTTGAGGGATCCCCAGTCCACCAACCAGGGACGCGCCTCTACGCTGTATAGCCCCAGCGCGAGGTGCCAGATCTTTCAAGACGCGGGGGCTAATGTTGTTTGGTCCAGGTGCTTTACTAGGCCTGAAGTTGTGGAGCAGTTCTCTTGTATTGGTACGCTGACGATGACCCTTGTCAATTCAAGGGAAGTTGTTGGACGGCATATCGCATTTTTCATGGAGCTCTTTTACGGTGTGTGTCCTCCCTTTGCCTGGAACTGCCTAGTTGAGTATTCCAGCCTGTTCCTTGGGGGGGGGGGGGGGGGGGGGGGGGGGGGGGTCTGAAATAAGGCGAACTTCTTCCTTCCACGGGACGACTCCTACATTGGACGATTTCTGGGGTTTGATATAGTCCAGAAGAGCTTAGTCTTGTTGGCTTGCTCAAAGTCGACATCTTCAAAGGAAGTGTTCAGGTGACTTCTCTTTGGAGTTGGTTTATGCCGGGCTTCAGTTCCTCTGTGCCTTGTTGCAGTGCAGGTGTATCGCCATCTGTTGTTGCTGTTGTCGTACCCTGGCTAAAAGACTCCAGGGGTCATCCAAACAGCTGAAGCACTTGAACACTATGGTACAAACGCATCAAAAGAAAAAGCCGGGGGGGGGGGGGGGGGGGGGGAGGGAACGGGCGTGCAAGTCGAGCCGCCGAGTTCAATCCCTTGTGTTCATGCCATACGGGATGCGAGTGCCAAGACGGGCAATCACTGAAGACTCCATAAAGAGCCTGTAGAGTCCTGTCGACTGGTTCTGCCACACTGCTGCTACTTTGGCGTGGACAACGCAATGGTGCTGCTGGTTGAAGTGGGAGCCCACAGGGTTGTCATAATCAAGCCGCATGGAACGCAGGTGCTCGCTGAACCGTTCAAGGCTGCGGTAGGTCTCACCTGTGTATTTCTTGGTACACAGGGTGCAGGAGATGACGTAGACAAGATCTTTAGACTGACAATTAAAACTGGTCCTTACGGCAAACTGGCCAGCATGTCCTGTGATGACAGTGGAACCATCGATGAAAGGGCAGGTCTTACAACCCTTGCGGCCGCATGGTCTAGTGCCAGGGGGGGAGGGGGGGGGGGGGGACCATAGGGGCGGATAGAAGCTCGCACAAGATGGTCTTTCAGGTTGGTATCCCTCCTGAAAGCGATGAGGGGTGGCTTAGGAAAGATCTCCCTTAGATGTGGGTCCTGCTGAACTAAGTGGAAGTTCCGGAGGAGGATACTGCGGACTGGGAGGTTGTGGGGGTGGTAGGTGAGAACTGCCACTGTACGGAGAGAGAGAGAGAGAGAGAGAGAGAGAGAGAGAGAGAGAGAGAGAGAAAGAGAGAGACAGAGACAGAGACAGAGAGACAGAGAGACAGACAGACAGAGACAGAGAGACAGAGACTGGGAGAGAGACAGACAGTCAGACAGACACAAACACACGGGCAGAGAGAGAGAGAGAGAGAGAGAGAGAGAGAGAGAGAGAGAGAGAGAGAGAGAGAGAGAGAGAGAGAGAGAGAGAGAGAATAGGAGGCGAGGAACATAGCCTTTCGAAAGATAACGAAGAAAACTAAGTGTGTGTGTGTGTGTGTGTGTGTGTGTGTGTGTGTGTGTGTGTGTGTGTGTGTGTGTGTGCGTGCGTGCGTGCGTGCGTGCGTGCGTGCGTGCGCGCGTGCGCGCGTGTGTGTGTGTGTAGATGGGTAGGAAGAAGTTGACGTTTTTTCCATCTAAAATTAGGCTCCACGCTATAACTGCACGCGGAAAATTGAATTCAGTATTTAAATTCAGGAAATGATAGTGATGGAAACTTTCCAGTATTTCCTTCCAAAATCAATTAGGCATGTCAATTTTCTGTTCTAAAATTAGTGAGGAACAGCAAGCTCTCAACAATTTCTATTGAAACCACTAAGTCATGGCAAAATTAAAACACTTTTTCAGTGTTCTTAAAACCAGAAAAAATCACACACACACACACACACACACACACACACACACACACACACACACACACACACACACACACACACAAACACCCTCCCACACACACACACACACGCACACACACACACTTAGTTTTCTTCGTTATCTTTTGAAAGGCTATGTTCCTCACCTCCTCTTCTCTCTCTCTCTCTCTCTCTCTGTCCGTGTGTTTATCTGTGTCTGTCTGACTGTCTGTCACGCAAGCACGCACGCACGCGCGCACACACTCACACACACACCTGCGCACGCTTGCATAGCACACAAATGCACTTGTTCCCGTGTGAAATTAAGTTTCAAACAATAACAACTGCAGGCAGAAAATTAAATCCATAATTGTAATGTAAGAAATGACAGTGATGGAAACCAGTGCGTTTTTTCTTTAAAAAAAAAGAGAGAGAGAGAAAAAAATTAGGCACGTATTTTGTTTTCTTGTAAAATTGATAACGAACAGCAAAAAAGAAGAACACCTTTCTGAAATTGATACGTCATAGTAGAATTTAAACCAGCTTTTTCAAAAATTCTGAAATTAGCGAACACACCCACACACGCACACACACATACACGCACGCACGCACACACACGCACGCACGCACGCACACACACACACAGTGACATGTATGCACACACTGGCACATACACGTGCACACACATAGCGTGCACGCGCGCACTGACATAAAGACACCTTTTCCCCGCGAAACTAGATTTGAAACTATACTGCAGGCAGAACATGAACATCCGAATTCAAACTGAATTCAACGATAGAGATGCAATCGTGCGTGATTTTCGTTACAAAAGATCTTACCACGATTCGGCCATTTCCGAAAATCAACTGTAGAAGATCCTAACTGAGAACACGCTTTTGAAATGTCATTGTAAAACAGTTCAACATTTTTTCATTATATGTTAGAATTGATGATGATGATGATGATGATGATGTTGCTATTACCATTATTATCATGATTGTTGTTGTTCTTCTTCTCCTTCTTCTTATGATTATTATTGTTGTTGTTGCTACTATTATTATTGCTATTATTGTCATTATCATCATCGTCATCATCATCATAATTATTATTATTGTTATTATTATGACTATTATCATTACTATTATTATCATTATTATTATTACTGTTATCATTATTACTACTATTATTATTATTATCCCCATTATTATTGTTTCTATTATTGTTATCATTATTGTTATTATCATCATTATTGTTATTATTACTATTATTATTATTACTATTATTGAGAGTGGACATATGTAGCACCTGTCCTCGGTAAGAGACCAAACTTGACAATCCACGCTCTCCATCACATAACGGCGGGGTGGCAGCCTATGAGTAGAGCCGACTGAAGAACTGCCTGCTGGCGCTACCTTCAGTCATGTCCCGTGTCATTGGGTCCAGTATTGGTCACTCTAGTTTTGATTCATACTTTGGATTGTTCACAGAAGATGTATGCGGTTATTTTCATGCTTGCGCGCGCGGGCGTATGTACACACGCACACATACACACACACACGCGCGCGCGCGCGCACACACACACACACACACATACTGACACAGACAGACAGACCGACAGACAGACAAACAGACACACACACTTACACGTACACAAACATACTCACACACGCACACACACACACACACACACACACACACACACACACACACACACACACATACACTAACACTAACACTAACACACACACTTGAGTTTTTTCCTATTGAAACTAACTTCGCAAATTTTAGCCGCGTTATTTTCTTCTTTCTGTTCTTCTTCTTCTTCTTCTGTCTTTCTTTCTTTTTTCTCTATTTCATAGTTCCTCCTTTCGTTTCTTTGTTTTTTTTCTTCTTTTTTTTCTTTCTTTTCTTTTTTTTTTAAAGGTAAGTGTAGGAAGTACATATGCACGAGTTTGACCCTCTGAAATCAGGTCCCCGGCTGAATAAATAAGCCCGGACTTGTTTTTCTGAAACCACAGTCAACATTATTTTTTGAAATGTTCATCAGAGAGAGAGAGAGAGAGAGAGAGAGAGAGAGAGAGAGAGAGAGTGCGTAATGCTTGCTTACATCCGTTTGACCTGGAACTGGCGTGGCATTGTTAGGGTTAACCTGGCACGTGTTGAGCCAAATCACGTACTACTGGTTCGTGACATCCAACACATATGGGAAAGCCACCACCCCATCTACCCCCACCCCGAAATTTGTTATATATGCGTGACTGACACCGCCATCTTCAAGTTGTGACTCAGATTCTCGCCATATGAATGAAACCCGAAACACACGGGGGTGAGGGGAGGGGGGGGGGGGTTGTGGGGGGGAGAGGGGTGGCGGATGGGTGTGTGTGTGTGATAGAAGTGGGGAGGAGGGGGGGGGGGCATTCCTGCGTGCACAAAACATTCGCCTGACGCGACAAATCTAATAGAGTTCGAGAAGGAGGCGGACAAACTGTGTGTGTGTGTGTGTGTGTGTGTGTGTGTGTGTGTGTGTGTGTGTGTGTGTGTGTGTGTGTGCGTGCGTGCGCGCCCGCGTGCGTGCGTGCGTGCGTGCGTGCGTGCGTGTGTGTGTGTGTGTGTGTGTGTGTGTGTGTGTGAGAGAGAGAGAGAGAGAGAGAGAGAGAGAGAGAGAGGGAGAGAGAGAGAGAACTTTTATTCCCTCGGGTAACAGAAAAACCAAGGTACTTTTTCAGTCTTGCCCTTGTCCCTTCAGGGACTAAGGATACTAATACACAAAACACAATCACACCGATTCAACAAAGCACAGAGAGAGAGAGAGAGAGAGAGAGAGAGAGAGAGAGAGAGAGAGAGAGAGAGGAGAGAGGAGAGAGAGATCTTCACAGACTGTTTACCGTTCAAATGTGAGCAAACGAATGTTCTTTTCAGTTTATGAATCTTAATCTTAAAATGTGTCATTTTTGTACACTTTGTCGGAATGTGCCAATTTATGCACAGGTACTTAGACATGATCACAGAGTACAATCACGTCGTTGTCCAGATTTCCGTCGTTTTCGTCCGTGCCTTTTTTGTCCGTGCCATTTTTGTCTGTGCCATTTTTGCATGTGCCTCCCCCCCCCCCCCCCCCCCCCCCCCCACCTTGCCATTAACAATGTCACCACAGCGGCCGTACCCATCACTCGCGTAATGTGGTCAAGCAGTCAATAATCGATTCTGCCGCTCCTGAAGGTGCAGATACCGCATATACCATTACGGTTTATTTGCGTTGAGCGCAGAAAAAATCAACAACATACAGATGAGACAGGCCTCCATGCAGATTCCACCGATTCATGCTTGGCGTAAAGTTTAGAAGGATTTGTTTATGACTCCACTCACTATTCGTTCCGCATAATGGTATTATTTTTGGAGGGGTACTCTCTCTTATTATTTCACTCTATGATGTTTCATTGTTGTACTGCAAGAACAAACTATACCTGTTACGATTTTGCTGGTTCTTTGTGCAGACCGGATGCTTCACCACCAAAATTGGTGGTGAGCTGAATAAGTTATTTTCCTTTCATTTTCGTCGACACTTGCCGCCAAAGAAGAAACATACAGGTTTGACCAATCAGATCACATCATTTGGTCACATGACGAGGTCATCATTCTGTCCACAACATGGAGGTCACAGTACTGCTGTGGAAGGCGACGATTCATTATCAGCGTTAGGTTTTCTTATTATCTTCGATCGTCTTTCTTCTGAACGGTAAGTGGAAATGCTTCTTTGTTTTGTAAGATGAGTGTGTGAACACGTATTTTAGATAGCTTATTTCGCTAATTGTCTCCCTGAGATAATAGCTGTCATTCTCATTGTCAGGATTTCACAAGGCAAGGCGCCTTCGTTCAGCCGAAGCTGGGATCGACTCGGCTAACCGAACACTGCTGATGGTTTTGTCGGGGAAACACGCGAAGCTGTCGGCGAATAAGAATTGATCGACACGTTTATGTCTGTCTCGCATGCTGTTTATGTCCGCGGAAAAAGGCAAGAATGTCGGCAATCGATTTCATTTTCCGTGGTTCGATTTTGTTATGCTGGTTGAGGAATCGTGGTTTCTCAAGCAAAGAGCTACCGTCATGATTAGCCCAATACCAAGGGGCTATGCTAGGGGCTACCGTACAAGACTGCGAGCGTCGGAATTAGATGGACTTCTAAACAGAAGAAAAAAAAAAAATCCAGTAATTTGCACTGTTTAGTCGCTTCGTTCATAGTAGATTTTGACACAGCTGAGATGTAAAAATATTATTCCATCATTTGTAGTTACTGACCCAATCAAAATTTTGTTGAGCTCACTTGATCGCGAATCAGACTTGAAGCTAAACGCCAACAAACATCAAAAGAAAAGCAAAGTGATGATCTTAACTGGTGCTCCATTTGTTATCTCCCATGAAATGACAAAATCAAAGTGTTGATGTTGGTTTTTATGTGGGAGAATGTCTATCATGGATCCCCAATGAATGAGGTTAAAAGCTTTGTAGAAGTATGCTATGGCCTTTTTTGTGAAGAAAAAATTTAGATTTCACCTGTCTGTCTAAAATTAGCTATTGTCAAAGATGAAAGAATGCCAGGTTGTACTTTGTAGATACAGTATTAATATCACAGAACACACACACACACACACACACACACACACACACACACACACACACACAACATGTGCACGAGTGCACATACAAACACACACACACACACACACACACACGCACACACACACACACACACACACACACACACACACATTGTTTAATCTTGAGTGTTTGAATTTTGCATTCACTGAACTCAATTTCTTGTTGAAAGAAAGCTATTTGAGTGTTTTAGAGTCTCCTGATTTAGAATCTTAATCAGTTAATGTTTTAGTTTTGCTCTCCAGATATTGTAGTTCTGTTAATGTACATCATGTTTCGTGTGATGTCCACCATTATCATGTTGGTCAACAGTTTTGACATTATAAAGTGTT
>CM065737.1:54578773-54581273 GCA_033310375.1 Conus canariensis
ATTTGCTCCGTATGATAAAGCAAAAGCTCTAAAAGATTTAAAGTATGCAACAGGTCTGACAGTCAGACTTGCGGCTTTTCAGCTTTTAGCCTGAAGAAAGGCTCATCAAAGGTTCTCGAGGCCATTCTGGAGATCCGCATAATTCTCAAGTTCTCAGACTGATCGATTATTTTACTCCAGTTTGGTCAGTCAAAAGCTTCTACGGGCTCCTCCAGATTTGAGTGGGTAAAAAAAAACCCTTTTGCTTAAAAATGTTTCAAAGGCTAAGAATAGAAGAACTGGCAGAGAACGTTGACAAGACTTCAGGTGTCAAGAACTGTTGGGATGCACAATGGCCTGAGCATACCACCAACCTAACAATAGTTTAAATGTCTGAAAACGAAACGAAACAAAACAAACAAACAAACAACAACAAAAACAGCCTTAGGAGACTTAACTCCTGAGCTCTCAAGTCCATGGGCCCAGAAGTTCACCTGGGGAGGGGGGAGGTTTTCGACGCCAGCTCCTGGACCCTCGGGAATTTTCCAGGCTTTTTTTTCCACTCGCTCATGTCTCATGCGTAACCGCACAGTGACTTTGTATGGTGTCAAGAAAAGCGGATCGCTAGACTAACAAGGACCTCGTGTGATTGACCAATCTCTAGGGCCAGCCAGATCTGAACTCTAACCCTGTAAGATACCACACAACAATTACTGCTTCGTCGGCTTGGCCATAATTTGGACTGAGAACTTTCTTAGTCTGAGAGAAATCATGCATATATATATATAATTATGTAGGAAGACAGAAGTCGGTGGCCGATGGCAAAAAGTGCTGTCTGCACTCAGTACGAGGCAGTCCACATCATCCATTTTGCGCCCAATTTGAGGAGATGAGTGAGTGACTGTTCTTCGTTGTCATTGCCATGAATGTCGTCTGTCTTGCCTGGAAGTAGTAGACCATCGAGGTTGAAAGGTGTTGTGTTTTGTCTTGTAATTTGTTTGTTTCTTTCGTTCGGCCAGAATAGTATATCTTTTTAAGTTTGTAAAAAAAAAAAAAAAAAAAAAAATTGTCCACTGAATATCCCCCCCCCCTCCTGTCTGTATTGAATTGTAAAACTCACGTACGCGTGCTCAGGTACATGTGTATTCCGTTAAACCCAGATCGTCTTTTAAATCGAAACCGGAAGGATTATCGATGAGGAATCCTGGACGTCCCGGCTTGATGTTTACTTGGGCGTGGAGATGGTTGTTACGGGCGTGACTATGTTTGTTTAACACCATGTCATGTGCTGTTAATGTGCCAGAGTATTTATTTCAGCAAAGAAGCAAGTTGGGGGAGGGGCGAGAAGTGAGAGTGGTGTGGAGAGGGTGGTGGTGGTGGTGGGGGGGGGGGGGGGGGGCTGATACGGTGGTGAAGACAGCAGGGGGTGAGGGTGGGGTGGGGGTACGGAGTTCAGCCAGCACGCTGACTGCTCCAGTCAACTTTTTTTTTTTCCTTCCCAAAGCGCCGAAGCGAGAAGCAAGCAAGTCAGTCAGCCAGCTGTAAGCTAGCTGACAGCGACTGTCAAGACAGCTCGGGGCTGTCTGCTAGCAAGCAGCAAGCGTGTAGAGGATTAGCCCGTTACAGATAGCATTCGAGCAATGTCACACGGGCCGGGGCTGCCGGAGTGAGTGAGCGAGCGTGTGTGTGTGTGTGACCCACATGTGCCCTGGTAGGTAGGTGGTGGTGGTGTGCCCGTACAATATTTATAATCACCTTCAAGCGAGAGCTGACTGATAACCTGCGCCAACACACTTCACTGTGTTGCACCTCCTCAACCCCCACCCCCACCTTTTCTTTTCGGGCTGCGCCGCCAACGCCGCTCGATCCGCCCGTTCGCCCGCCCCGTCCGTCTAGTCCGCCTGGCTTGCTTGCCCGCCCCGCCGCCGCACCGAACCGCACCGGGGGGGGGGGGGGGGGGGGGGGGGGGGGGGGCTGCGCGCGCAGCCGCGGTTCGTGTGTGGGGGGGGGGGGGGGGGCTACTGTTTTGGGTCGAGTGAAAAGGTCTACCTTGATTCGCTCCTTCAATGCGCCGATGATGGCAGGCCGGAGAGGGCTCGACAGTGGCCTAGTCGACGACGCTTTATTAACACAAGTGACAGCAAGGCGAGCGAGTGAGTGAGAGCGAGTGGCAGTAGTGTGTGTGGTGGGGGCTGGGGGGGGGGGGGAAGGTAATCAATCTTGTGGGTCCTTGGGCATGCTGTCCTCTTCTTCGCACCCAGTTCCCCTTCTCTCCCCCCTCCCCCTCTCCCTCACCACCCCTCTTCCCCCCACCACCACCACCGTTCAACCCAGTCCAGCTGTCTCGTGGTGGTGAAGATTTGCGACCAACCTGTGATTTTGATTGTGTTGTGTTGGGATAATTCTGTGCCCTTCCCCTCACCCCTCCCCGCCTGTGCTGGGATAATTCTGTGCCCCCCCCCCCTCCTCCTTCCCTCCTGTCCTCGATCTCCCTTCCTCTTCCCAGTGCTTGCTGTCCCAA
>CM065737.1:54586273-54591273 GCA_033310375.1 Conus canariensis
CACTCTCACACACACACACACACACACACACACACACATACACACACACAAACATATACACACACACACATACACACACACACACACAGACACTCACACACACACACACACACACACACACACCTCTCTCTCTCTCTCTCTCTCTCACACACACACACACACACACACACACACACATCTTGAGGTATCATTTACAGTAATCAAAATGACTTAAGCTGGACAATCATGTCGGATGATGGTTTTCAAATGTATAACAAGTAACATTGCACATATGCATCCTCTCTTATTAACTGATCTGTGATCACTCGCAGTGTCATCAAGTTGTAGTTGTAGTTAGGTGAGACTGAGAAGTAGATATCCAGGTCAGAAGCAGAGGATTCTTTGAAAGAAACCCAGAGCTGGCGGTGAGATATGTGTGTGTGTGTGTGTGTGTGTGTGTGTGTGTGTGTGTGTGTGTGTGTGTAGCAGTAGTAGTAGTACTTTCATTTTTATGTCTTTTCACAAAATTATGTGATATTAGACGAGTGTGTGTGTGTGTGTGTGTGTGTGTGTGTGTGTGTGTGTGTGTGAAAAGTTCCTGTTCTGTTACCTTTCTCTGTCCGCCATGTCTCACAGGATCATCATCAGCTTGATGGTGGTGGGAGCCTGTTGGGATGAAGGGGGCTGTTTCGGCGTAACTTGCATCCCAGCCTTCGGTTAGTTCTGTGCACGTAGTATTCTCTTTTCTCTCCATCTTTTTGACGTTGCCTTTTTTGCTTTGTTCTGCTTGACTATCGTACCGCTAGTTCACCTGTTACATGTTTGGGATAAGACCATTCTAAGTGCTTTTGTGGCACTGTTTTATCTTTGTTACATCTAGTTGCACAGTGAGGCAACTGCAGGCAGAGATCTAAACAAATTTTAAATGTGAGTGTTAGCACACCGCCAAAAACACTGTGGACAAACTAATCACAAGACAAAACGCGACACGTTTCGATCTCTTAGGTCTTCTTCAGGTAGGATACAAAACAGATGAATCGGATGAAGAGAAGTGATTGCTCGTTCATTTTTCGTTGTCCTGAGTGGTTTTGAATCTTGCCTGAAGGAGAACTAAGAGGTTGAAACGCATCATGTTTTGTCTTGTGATTCGTTTGTCCACGTTTTTGTTTGGCAGTGCGCTAATGCTAATATCTGAAATCTGTTCGTTATGTTGTTGTTGTTGTCGTACCCTGGCTAAAAGACTCCAGGGATCATCCAAACAGCTGAAGTACTTGAACACTATGGTACAAATGCATCAGCTGGGGATGAGGACATTATGTGTGTGACCGTTTTTGATTACCCCACCACATGGGCAGCCACACTCCGACTTCGGGGCATTTTGGAGACTGATAATGTTATGCTAGGAGCTTGTCACAACTGAAGACAATCCCCGCATAACTAGGCAGAGCATAACAACATTTTGATGTAGCCTTGGTGTTCTAGCCTAAGTCAGTTGGCCTGACACAGCCTTAAGCCAAGGCGGACATTTGTTGTAATTTTTGACTAATTCATTTTAGCTGAGAGTTAAGAACAAATGGAGATGCCTGGTGCCCACAGTGCGGCCTAGCAGTATCGGCCATGAGGATGACGTAGAGCTAGTTCACCTGTTTCCTGTGTGTGGGGTAGGTCAAGAGTTGTTCAGCAATGTTTCACAGAGCTCTGAAAAGGCCCTGTGTGTGGTCTGCTGGGTTGTGATGATAATAAAATGAAACAAATGAAGAAAAAAGCTTCATGATGATCATGATTGTTGTCGTAATTGTCAGGGTTCTTATCGTTGTAACTCTACCTCAAAAGAAAAACAAAAAACCAACAGCCCCCCCCCCAAAAAAAAGAAGAAAAAAGAAAAAGAAATTGGAGTTGGAGAAAATGTAGGAAGAGTTTGGAGGCTTTTGGTTAGAGTATTATTTTTTCAGATTTTTTTTTTTTAGGTTTGTTCTAGAAGTTAATATCATACCAAGAGCAAAATTCATATATATGTATATATATATATTTTTTTTTAGGCAGTGTCAGCAGAACATAACTGTTCAGTGCAAGTCGTGTTCTTTGCAGCCTAGCCGACTATGCAGCCCCAGTAGGCAAGGAAATTGGGTTAGAAAACAGGAGGAGACCATGTTTTAAAAAGGGGGAGTAACTCCCGAGGATAGCCCCAGCAAAAACAAAAAAACAGCATGTTGACTAGCAGTGAACAAGGCCAGGAGAGAGAGAGAGAGAGAGAGAGGGGGTAAGCATTCCATCACAGGGACCACACACACCACACCACCACCCCCCCCTCCTGACTTGACTAACTGACTGACTGCAACAACACCCTCACCTCTACCCTCTACCTTACCTTACACCTGATTCCCTGACCACATCTTATCTCCTGCAGGACAGTAGTAACACTAGTGTCAGGTTGGAGCCACAGGCCCCTGACAGGAGTAGTGTTCTTCTTGTCTTTGGGGGTTTGAGCACAGGACTTGGGTCATCGTGAGTTTGTCGATCAGGATGATTGATGGACAGAGAGTTTGTTGCCTTGCCGTGGTTTTGGTCGAGTGTGTTTTTTTTGTGCTGTTTGGTAGGAAATCTGCATAAGGTCGATTGATATCTCTCTCTCTCTCTCTCTCTCTCTCTCTCTATATATATATATATATATATATACATATATGTGTGTATATATATTTTTTGTTGTTGTTGTTGGAGGTTGGGTTGAAAAAAATAATGGAACTGAACTGTCCATTTCTCTGAGTTTGGGTGTTAGTGGATTTGCAGCAGTACCTCTGTTCAATCCTTTAGTTGTTTTTCAAGTGTTAAATTCGGTTCTCCATTCTTCTTTAGGAAGCTCGTATTTTGTTGTATTGCTGTTGAACTTGTGGGGAGTGGGGGTGGATGGGGGTGGGGTGGGGTGGGGGGGCGAAAGAACATGTGTTGGTTGTTTAAATTCATTGTGTGCTGTTTTGCTGCAAATCATAGTTCAAGTGATGTTGTTGTTGTCATACCCTGGCTAAAAGACTCCAGGGATCATCCGAACAGCCAAACACTGTGGTGCTAATGCATCAGCTGGGGATGAGAACATTACGTGTGTGACCGTTTTTGACCACCCCGTCACATGGGCAGCCCACACTCTAGGATTTTGGAGACTGATAAATGTTATGCTAGGAGCTTGTCACAACTGAAGACAATCCCCGCATAACTATGCAGAGCACAACATTTTGATGTGGCCTTGGTGTTCTAGCCTATGTCAATTGGTCTGACACAGCCTAACAACATGTTGATGTGGCCTTGGTGTTGTAGCCTATGTCAATTGGCCTGACACAGCATAACAACATTTTGATGTGGCCTTGGTGTTGTAGCCTATGTCAATTGGTCTGACACAGCATAACATGTTGATGTGGCCTTGGTGTTGTAGACTATGTCAATTGGCCTGACACAGCCTTAAGCCAAGGCGGATAGTTCCAGTGACGAAAGGCAAGGCCAAGCCAGATGATGGCCAAGTGACAGACGGGTACTCCTTTGTGGTGGTGGTTTGTGAATAGGATCAGATGCTCGGGTGTTTCTTTCGATTTCTTTTTTTTCTTTCTTTTAGTTGCCAAGGGAGGCAACTGCAGGCGGAAATCTAAACAAACTTGAAATGTGAACCACCAAGAAAACGCCCCTGTCTTGCCGCTGAAGTGAATGAAGATTAATTAAGTGATTGCTCGTTCATTTTCGTTGTCCTGAGTGGTTTTGTATCTTGCCTGAAGAAGACCTAAGAGGTCGAAATGTTGTTGTGTTTTTGTCTTGTGATTCGTTGGTCTACGTTTTCTTGGCGGTTCGCTATTAATTCCATTTCAATTTTTTTTTTTTTTTTTTTTTTTTAATAATCTGACCTGAATTATATAAAATGTGTTCCCCAGTTTTATTAGGAAAATGAAAAATGTTTTGATGCAGGTTGTGAGGGATGATGAGGATGATGAGTGATCGGGAGTGGGGAGGGGGGGGGGGGGCGGGGGGTGATGGGAGATGTTTGGAGGGTAAGAGAAGGAGGGGGGGGGGGATGGTGGGAGGAAGGAGGATCATGGGTTGTGAGCGGGGTGGTGGTGGGGGGGGGGGGGGGGGGAGCGGTGTGGTGGCATGTTTCAGCGGAGGAAGATGGAACAGAATCAATAGGAGGCGCCTGCCCCAAACCAGGGGTATGAAAATGAATGTGTCATTTTATTGCACCTGTTGGCTAAGTTATGTGATGCTCCGGCCCGTCCTAAAGGCAGGGCGGGAAGGGGGGAAGAAAAAAAAAATCAATGGGCTGGTGTATTGTGGATAGTTTATGTCTAAAATGACAGTGTAAAACTGGGGAGGGGGGGTGTAGTGGGGTGGGGGTGGGGGGGAGGGGGGCAAGTGTAACAGCTTACCCACAGATTACTTGTAGTAGTTGGTGTAACATTGCTGCGCTGTTCAAACACAGCTCCACTGGGGCAGGCGTGCCAGATGGCTCCAACTAGGTTAGTGGTTTGATTCTCCGCTCACGCTTCCATTGTTTGTGTGATGATGACGTGGAAATGATCGTTAAATATTTTTAAGTCTTAATGAGCACTGAAGATGATAACTGTGATGATGGTTTTAAGATTTTTAACATTTTCTTTTTTTTTTTTCTCAGAGGAATGTTTTTGAATTGTTTGTGATTTTAAAGCTGCTGTTGTCGTCATTATTTTACCTACACCCTCCTGCTCCACCCTTCCCCATTTAAATAAAAAAAAAAAAAAAAAGAAAAGAAAGAAAGAAGAAGTCCGTATGGGAGGGAAGCTGTGGGGCCTGTCAGTGAAAATTGAACCCCCCCCCCCCCCCCCCCCCCCCCCCCCCCCCCCCCCCACACACACACACACTTTCTGGACATTCTGTGGTATTGTTTCCTCTTTTCTGTGATTGTTCTGGACTGTATTTGTGTGTGTGTGTGTGTGTGAGAGGAGAGAGAGAGAGAGAGAGAGAGAGAGTGTGTTTTGTGAGAAAGAGATAGTGTGTTTGTGTGTGAG
>CM065737.1:54593773-54596273 GCA_033310375.1 Conus canariensis
CATTGGTCTGTGTAACAAATATTCACAAACTGAGCAAAGTAAAGAACAGATGTTTAATGTGTGTGTGTGTGTGTGTGTGTGTGTGTGTGTGTGTGTGTGTGTGTGTGTGTGTGAGTGAGTATGTGTGTGTGATGTGGTGTGTGTGTGTGTGTGTGTGTGTGTGTGTGTGTGTGTGTGAGTGAGTATGTGTGTGTGATGTGTGTGTGTGTGTGTGTGTGTGTGTGTGTGTGTGTGTGTGTGTGATAGAGAGGCATCTGATATGCTCCCAGATAGACAGAAGTGGCAAAGGTCTCTTCAGATTTGCCAGAAAACTGAATTCGAACCACCAGAAGTATGTTAGTATATTGGCTTGAAATGTTTTTCGCCACTGGAGCAAATAATCTGCCAAGGGATGTAATTACTGTTTTGAACTGAAAAAAAAATTAATGATGACTGGTTTCACAAGGACAAAAAAGGGGAAAAAATGTGATATTTCATATTTTCATGTGAAATTTGCTAATTATCATGTGAGAACAGATATTTTCACACAGAAACTGCAAATTATCACATGTGCACATGTGAATACTTTTTTTTCTCATGTTAAACCAGCTGTTTTCATGTGGAAATAAATGTTTTTCAATAGTTAATTAGTTTGTGAACACTAATAATCAGATGAGAACTGCCCTTGGGTGAAAATGACCTTTTGTGTGAAAATGATAATTGTTTTCAAGAGTTAACTATTTGCTTGTGTATGAGCATGACTATTTTCAAATGATAATATCCCTATCCCCCCCCCCCCCCCCCCCCCTCTTTATTTTTTAATGTTAATTTATTAACTTATTTATTTGATTTTATTCATTTTTCTGTTTGTGAAATCAGTACTTATCACTGTTTCTGAAACACGATAATATCCCCCCCCCCCCCCCCCCCCACACCACACACACACACACTTTATTATTTTTTTTAATGTTAATTGATTAATTTATTTATTTGATTTTATTCGTTTTTCTATTTTGTAAATCAGTACTTACCACTGTTTCTGAAAATGAATTTTTTTTTTTTTTTTTTTTAAATGTGAAAAGTTTGACAACAGTATGACCCAAAGAAGCAAGCATGCTGCCATTGTTTTCACATTTCACACATTGTCAAAAGCGTGCAAGGTAGATAAATCTATATCATCGGCATTGATCCTTCTGTCAAGCACCCAGAGGCATGTATGTATGTCATGGGCATGAAGGGGGGAAAAAAGAAATCACATCTTGGCTCAAGGACAAAATGTCCATGGAAGATAATAATAATGATGAATGGCATGTTAACATGAATCCTCATCGCCTCAAGCGTGGCAGTTTATTGATTGTTTTGCATGTTTTTATTTGAATCCAGGTCAGGTGTGTGTTGTGTGTGTGTGTGTGTGTGTGTGTGTGTGTGTGTGTGTTTGAGAGAGAGAGAGATGTGATATCTTGACTCTGTTCTGCGATCATGGCATGGGGACCTTAGCAAGAAGTGTTACCGTCACCTGTGGTCATTATTCACAGTGATGATTTATCACCAGATGTCTCCAACCCCACTACCAGTACCTGCTAACAGCTCAGCTTCAGTTGGTGACGTGAAACTCGCTGTTACATCACATGAATTATTACTCTCAAAAGTATCAAGCATGCTGGGAGGTGGGGAGGGGGGGTCGGAGGGGGTGGGGGTGGGGCTGGGGCTGACTGGGACAGACCATGACTGGACAGAGTCATACATCTACATGGCTAAAGGAACCTGTTGGATGTATTCAAGAGGTCGGATGACCTGTCGTTGTAGCTGTGAAGCCGTCAGCGTGCCATAGGCACCGTTAGCATGCCATGTGCACCGTCAGCATGCCATATGCACCGTCAGCATGCCATATGCACTGTCAGCGTGCCATATGCAACGTCAGCGTGCCATATGCACCGTCAGCGTGCCATAGGCACGGTCAGCGTGCCATATACATCGTCAGCGTGCCATATGCACCGTCAGTGTGCTATAGGCACTGTCAGCATGCCATATGCACTGTCAGTATGCCCTAGGCACTGTCAGTGTGCCATATGCACTGTCAGCATGCCATAGGCACTGTCAGCATACCCTAGGCACTGTCAGCGTGCCATATGCACTGTCAGCGTGCCATATGCACTGTCAGCGTGCCATATGCACTGTCAGCATGCCATATGCACCGTCAGCGTGCCATAGGCACCGTCAGCGTGCCATAGGCACCGTGTAAGGGAGGACAGATACTTTTCTTTTACATGGTCAGCTGGTCCTAACAAGTAGATTGGTAAAGGCTGGGAAAATGCAAACTGTTTGAGCATGATGAATAATTGTAAGTGATTCTTGACTGCTGATCTTGTTTTTCACAAACAGGAACTTTCTTTTGAGGATATTCTGAGGATATATATATATTTTTTTACTATTGCAAATCTTCAGAACATCCTCGAAGAAAGTTGTCATTTGAGCAAGGTTATAAACTGAGAAGCAGGTAGTTGCATTGTGCACACTAAAT
>CM065737.1:54601273-54629290 GCA_033310375.1 Conus canariensis
TTTGTGGATTTCATCTTCTTCTGTGTATGCAGGCTGATACTTCTGCAGACACTCCCTGTACAGACAGGCAAGTATTAATCCCATCTACCCAACAAAGGGAGTGGAGTTTTGTGTGTATGACCGTTTTTTATCCCGCCATTAAGGCAGCCATACTCCATCTTTGGGGAAGGTGCATGCCATGTGTAACGTGTCATCCATACCAATGGCCAAAATGGCCTTCTCTTCCGAAAGTTAGTGATGGGATTTTGTGTGTGTGCAAGATGTTATGCATGCGTTCACACATGGAACCTCGGTTTATGGTCTCATTCGAAGGACTGTATGGGAAATGGAGTCAGAACTAATGTTAACTCCGAGGGAAAAATCCCCCTGTACCGAAACGGCCTGGTGGAGATTCGAACCCACAACCCTTGGATTACGAGTCCGGCGCTCTACCAACTGAGCTATTCTGGTGGATTTCATCAAAAACTGAAGCTGGGACAACAGGGGGGAAAAGTAGGGACAAAGAATGTTAAAAACAATGAGAGTGGAAATTCTGGAAGTTGTGGTTGCATGTTTGGTGTTCCAGCAGATGACAGCAAAGTCAAGAGATCTGGTGTTCTTGGCGAGAGAGAGAGAGAGAGAGAGAGAGAGAGAGAGAGAGAGCAGCTGTTGCCATTTTGTCTGACCTGCTGTTGTATGCCATGAAGGCAGGCTAACGTTATGCTCTGACATCGTGTGTCAGCTAGACGCTGCGAAGTGAAAAAGATTCACAAAAGCTGTATATCAAAGTGGTTTTGATAATGGTCGGACCAAAAAGTTTGACGACACACCACTCAGTGCTCAGACTGACACCATCAGACCACAACCAATTTAGAATCAAGTTTCAACTATTTTTCCTGGTTGGCTAGGGTGTGTCCATGGGATACTCCCCCCCCCCCCCCTCCCCGCTCCTCCTACCCTCTCCTCCTCCCCTCTCCTCCTGTTCCATCTGAGAAGGTCAGGGATTTTTGTGTTTTGCCCTGGTGGGAGGGAGCCTGGAAATATCCATTCATACCACCTGATACAGAGGCTGAATGTCATGTAGAATGGAATTCAGGAAAGTTCTCGGTAGTCTTGCAAGATCACCTGCAGCGGTGAAACAGAAATGACCAAAATGACAGAAAATTGAAAGTCTCGGTTGGGGGGGGGGGGAGGGGGGGGGGAGGGGGGGGGATGAAGGGGGAAGAGAGGAGGAGGGTGAGGGGTGTAGGCTGCTGGGATTGAAATGGATTTAAACGAAAAAAAAGGTAGACAGTTTGACACGTATACACACGAAGTGTTATAGACTGTTGGTAGATCAGTTGCTAGTCAAGAGTGGAGAGGAATTGTTTGACAGAGGTTAATTAAAGGAAGAAAACTAGCACACCATTGGAGAAATTATTTGATAGGGAATTTGTGGTGGAGGGAATGGATATATCTACAGAGGGGGTTACAAATGGAGGTTCCACTGTATCATCATCACATACGCTATGTCAGTATGGAACAGTGTTGTTCATCTGAGCATGTCCACATAATATAGTAGTGTTTTTGGTTTGTAAAAGATCTTTGCAAGCACACACACACACACACACACACTGTATGCATGCAGTTAAGCGTGCGCGCGCACACGCACGCACACACACACACACACACACACACACACACACACACACACACACACACTCAAGAGCATTTTGAACAGCACCAGGAGAAAATGGCACCTTGGCATTTTGTAATATTGTTAGTGGTTTTTAAATTACTCTGTGTGGCCACAATGCAGCTACAAAACAACAGCTCACAGAAGGGTTCCTTTAGAAATGCCATACCTGATCATGCTGATCTGAGCCTCTGTAAATATAACGGTGATTTTGAAAAGACGATGATATTAATGGTAACTCTGTTGAGATGGTACAGGTGTTGGATTGCCTTGGGCACAAACTCACCAATGAAAAGAGCTTGAACATTTCAGTGTGTGCATAGAAGAATGACCATAATATGTGTGTGTGTGTGTGTGTGTGTGTGTACATATTGAATATAAGCTGACATCAGTTTGATAATGGATACTGACGTCAGCATCCGCTGTGTGTTCACAAACAAGTTGCGCGAAAGTAATGATCAATCTCCAAACTAGAGGTGAAGATAGAGTGTATAGATGTAAGATGTGAACTCACCACTTGCTGAAAGAGCTATTACTAAAAAGAATATAGAGTATATAGAGGTCAGATGCGAACTCACCACTCACTGAAAACTCACCACTTGCTGAAAGAGCTACTACTAAAAGAAATATAGAGTGTATAGAGGTCAGATGCGAACTCACCACTCATTGAAAGCGCATATTACTAAAAAGAATAAAGAGTGTATAGAGGTCAGATGCGAACTCGCCACTCGCTAAAAGAGGTATTACTAAAAATAATATGGAGTGTAAAGTTGTAAGATGTGAACTCGCCACTGGCTGAAAGAGCTATTCCAAACATACAAAAAGAAAACTGCAGAACATTACAAGACAGCCAGCATACTGTTGTCGATGTTGCAGGGTTCCCATCAAAAGACCGAGTGATGCAGAGAAAGTGTTTTTGAATGAGTGGGTAACATCAATGACAGAGTGACGTAGAGATAAGTGTTTTTGAATGAGTGGGTATATCAGTGACAGAATGACGCAAAGAAAAGTGATTTTGAATGAGTGGGTAACATCAACGCACAGAGTGACGTAGAGAAAAGTGATTTTGAATGAGTGGGTAACATCAACGCACAGAGTGACATAGAGAAAAGTGATTTTGAATGAGTGGGTAACATCAACGCACAGAGTGACGTAGAGAAAAGTGATTTTGAATGAGTGGGTAACATCAGCGCACAGAGTGACGTAGAGAAAAGTGATTTTGAATGGGTGGGTAACATCAGCGCACAGAGTGACGTAGAGAAAAGTGATTTTGAATGAGTGGGTAACATCAGCGCACAGAGTGACGTAGAGAAAAGTGATTTTGAATGAGTGGGTAACGTCAGCGCACAGAGTGACGTAGAGAAAAGTGATTTTGAATGAGTGGGTAACGTCAGCGCACAGAGTGACGTAGAGAAAAGTGTTTTTGAATGAGTGGGTAACGTCAGCGCACAGAGTGACGTAGAGAAAAGTGTTTTTGAATGAGTGGGTAACGTCAGCGCACAGAGTGACGTAGAGAAAAGTGTTTTTGAATGAGTGGGTAACGTCAGCGCACAGAGTGACGTAGAGAAAAGTGTTTTTGAATGAGTGGGTAACGTCAGCGCACAGAGTGACGTAGAGAAAAGTGTTTTTGAATGAGTGGGTAACGTCAGCGCACAGAGTGACGTAGAGAAAAGTGTTTTTGAATGAGTGGGTAACGTCAGCGCACAGAGTGACGTAGAGAAAAGTGTTTTTGAATGAGTGGGTAACGTCAGCGCACAGAGTGACGTAGAGAAAAGTGTTTTTGAATGAGTGGGTAACGTCAGCGCACAGAGTGACGTAGAGAAAAGTGATTTTGAATGAGTGGGTAACGTCAGCGCACAGAGTGACGTAGAGAAAAGTGATTTTGAATGAGTGGGTAACGTCAACGCACAGAGTGACGTAGAGAAAAGTGATTTTGAATGAGTGGGTAACGTCAACGCACAGAGTGACGTAGAGAAAAGTGTTTTTGAATGAGTGCATACGTCAACGACAGAGAGACGTGGAGAAAAGTGTTTTTGACTGAGCGAGTTGGTTAACACCTCATTCACTTCCCTTCGAAGCTTATTATTAAATACAAGTTGACCCAACAGCAAGCAATTCATCCTGGGCTGTCGCCTCGGAATTTGAAGAGCTATCTACACCTCACCCCCACCCCCCACCCCCCACCCCCACCCGCTCCAACTTCACCCACCCACCCACTCTCTCACCCACCCACCCCTCGCCCAGCAGTGAGTGCGTGACTTGGGGGTGCTGCAGGTGGCAGGGTGAGTAGAAGTAAGGCGCTGCTGGCTCTATAGATTTTAAACCCGTGCCATGTCGGTACGGAGGTGGGGGGAGGCGACATGGGGGGGTGGTGGTGGTGGTGGCCATGCCCAGGCATTTCCGCGCAAACACATGCCTTTTGTTGGGGGCCCACCCGATGCTGGCTGGCTGTACTGGGGGATGATTGCATTCAGATCGGCAGGCCCCCTCCGCTTTTCTGTTTGGTCAGTCAAGCGAGACGTGGAAAAGAGAGACTTTGTCACTCTTGGTCGTCTTCGCCGCCCGCCGCTCGGCTTCAACAAGTGTTTCAAACCTCTCCCTGTACTGCTGTGTTGTCGCTTCTTCTTCTACCCTTGCCGTGGCCTCGCGCTTACGAGCGCGCGCGCGCACATTCAGGCACATACACACAGGCACACACACACACACACACACACACACACACACACACACACACACACACACACACACACACACACACACGTACACTCACAGGCACGCACGCACACACGCATGCATGCACACACGCACGCGCGCGCACACATGCACACACACACACGCACAGGGACATGTATGCTTGCACACACACACACACAGAGTATATATATACAGACACTTGCACACACATGCATACACACACACATATGCACACATACACACACACACTGACTCTTGCACATACACACACACTCTCTTTTTTTCTCCCTGTCTGTCTGTCTGTCTGTCTCTCCCTCACACACACACATATACACTCACACACATGCACACACACACACACACACACACACACACTCTCATGCATGCACACACACACACACACACACACTCACACACACACACACACACACACACACACACACACACACACACACACACACACACACACACAACACCCTTCCGCTCCACTCCACAAGATCGGAGTCTGTTGTGTTGAAAGGAGCTTGCTGTAACTTAACAATGGCGAGGTCACATGAGTTTGCAGGGAGAGAAGGAGAGCACCACATAGTTCACAAGGGAATGAAGGCTGTAGTCCTTTAAGTCTCGGTCTTTGACACTGGCGTACATAATGACAAAATAACATTGCTTGATTTTGATCACATCACCTTTATCCTGCACACTGAACTGAAACCGAAATCTCAAGTTTATGTCAAAGGTCTCTGGGCAAGAGCAATGGAACTTACAGACGAGTAACAAACTCTTTCAGAACTGTCCGAAACCTGAGAGTTTTTACCACGTTCCAGGGGCAGCTGTAAAGAAGAAAGAAGTCTCGTGCCGTTTGCACACAGGCCATTCCTTTTGCAGCCATTCTTTTCATTGAAAAGGTGAAGAAGCTCCGCGGTGCATTGCATGTGATGTACAATGAAACATGTTCTTTTAGAATGGGGGGACTTGCATGATGTCAGACACAGACACTTCACAGCAGATTCCATGAAAAACCCTGTTTAGAGATGTCCCCCCACCCGCTGTGATTTTTTTTTACATTTCTGAAAGAGTTCAACACTTTTCATTTGATCTAAGATTTTAAGGAAGAAAAATTTTTTTAACGAAAAGTCCAGTGTGTTTTTTAATATAGGTGTGTTTTAATGAGTTGTATGGATTTGTAATTGCAAAAAAAAAAAGAAGAAAAGACTTAAAGAGTTGAGTTCAGTGTGGTGAAATCCCTGATTTGGTCCGTTGTGGTCAGCTTGGCTATAAGCAACATTTCTCTCTCTCTCTCTCTCTCTCTCTCTCTCTTTCTCTCTCTGTGTCTCTCTCACTTTGTGATGACCATTACATGAGGTGGACCGTGAGTTCTCATTTATGTCTGTGGATGATGTTTGTCAATGTCTCCCTCCCTCTGTCTCTCTGTCCTCGCCTCTCATTTTTCATGGTTGTAGTGACCACTAACTGATGTCTTCACTTGTGAATAAATCATCAGACATACTACACACTGTCTGTTTGCTTTCATCGGTCAATGAATCATCAGACAGAGAAATTACTGTATATTGTTTTGTCTTCATCTGCGAATGAGTCATCGGACATAGTAGTACTATCTTGTTGCCTTCATTGGTCAATGAATTATCAACATAGAAATTACTATCGATTGTCTTCATCTGTGATGAATCATCAGACTAGTTGATACTGTTGTCTTTATCTGTGAATTAATCATCAGACATAGTACTTACTGTCTATTGTCTTCATCTGTGAATGAATCATCAGACTTACTAGATACTGTCTGTTGTCTTTATCTGTGAATGAATCATCAAAGATAGAAATCACCATCTGTTGTCTTCATCTGTGAATGAGTCATCACACCTAGTACTTAATATCTGATATCTTCATCTGCGAATGGATTATTGGACATACAGGGTTTCACATCATTAGATATGTAAGGGTTTTCATGTCCCAGAGTTAAATTTTTGGCAGTTTCATATCCCCATCAAAACACTGTGGGCGTTCCCATATCAAACGATTATGGTCCTACTTTATCTGAAAGGCAACTTTCGTCAGTGATATGTATTATGACTGACTGACTGTCTTCTCTGTCTGTCTGTCTGTGTATGTGTGTTGTTTGTGTGTGTCACTGTTTATTGTTAGCCCCCCACCCCCCACCCCCTGGTCTGCATTGTGAAACTGGCTACGTCATATGCGGTCAGCATGGTAGATTTACTGACATGTGTTGATTGTATTGTGACACACAGAGACAGTCGGTGCTACTTGGACTTTTTTTTTTTTTTTTGTAATGGTGAACAAGAGCTGATTGATGAAAATTTCCTTATCTTACTGTGGCGAAAACACTGCAAGCATTGCGAAGTGTGCAAAGTTTGTACAACACTGAACTTGTAGAGGGCAACGTCAGCCACTGAAAATGAAAGTCTGTCACATATCGCTGTGGAAAAAGCTTGTTGTTGGGCTCATCTGTAGATGTTGATACAGCACTGACAGTTTTGTCAGTCAGTTTAGCAGGCTGGAGAACTCTCCCCGGATCCGAGGATTTCCGAGAAAAATCACCTGATTTTCAGAGGCAGGAAAAGTGAATATTCCAGGGGGAAAAAAATCCGTCAAAAAACAAAACGGGTACCCCCGAGTCTCGTACCGTATCCAGTTTTTCCAAAGCCAATCCAGGTTTCCATGATTCTACGTTCAGCGTGTTGCCGCCCGGTGTCGTTATGGTATATCGCGATGCTTCTGCTTGCATTAATCAGAGCATATCAGTGGCGGGCAAGTACGTAGGTGAACGCAATTCGTTCAGCCATTTTTCTGGTTGGGGGGCATGCAGAAGCTTCTTTGAAGAGGAAACTACATGTATACGATGTCTTGCGTGTCACGAACCGTAAATAAAGGCGAGACGTGGAAGGGAGGCACAATTGCCGTCAGTTGAAAATTTGATTGGACTGAAAAGACTACATACAAAGTGAGTAATTTTGATCGGCGGTTTTCAACTTATTGTCGGAAAAAGTGTGTTCGCTGTGAACGGCTCGTTGTCACCTTTTCGCTTTGTTTTAAAAGAGAGCTGAACTGTGCCAATTGTGATTTTAACAACGTTCTTTGAACACACGCAATGAAAGAAGTATGTTGATGCTTCAAGAGCACTGGACTGCAAGCAGAACAGATTGGATTTCTTGATTAGATTAATGTTTTAGTCCCCCATCACCCCCCCCCCCCCCCCCTTTTTTTTTTTTCGCCTTCTGAAATAGACGAGCTTAACGGGGATTAAAAAAAAAATTTGACGGTGTGTCAGACCACAGAAGTAATATGTCATATGTACCCCTGCGGTGGGCTTGGTTACGAACAGCAGGAAGCGAGATGCGCAAAATGACAGGAATGATGCCCACAATGAGGAATATTGCTCTTTCATTGCCAGGTTATATTGGTGAGTGCCGAGACAAACACCAGTTTGATTTTTTCTTCTCTTCTCATCTATTCTCTCTCTCTTTCTCTCTCTCGCTTCAGCACTCTCTCAGTTGTTTTCAAGAAATGTCCTACATTTAAGCATGCATGCCTCTGTGTGTGTGTGTTGTGTGTGTGTGTGTGTGTGTGTGTGTGTGTGTGTGCAGTTATTTCTGGTGCTTTCTTTGCTTCCTGATCAGTAATTTGCCTGTCATAAAAGACCACAAAACAGTCTTTAAAAGTGCTTAAGAGTCCATTTCGGCAGGGATGTTCCGGCGGCCCTCCTCCCCGCCACTGTACCCCCCAGCAAGCCGTTGCTCCTGGACCCCACCGCAGCAAACGCGGCCCCCATGGACCCCGGCCTCTTACAATGATTTTTGAAGTCAGCTGTTCTCCAGTCTGATTTAGACAAGGTTTCACCACTGTTCTGCCTTGTTTCGCTTATTTTGCCATTTTCGCCATACTCTGGCTTGCATTAATTTCTACATAGACGTTTCGAAGCGATTCCAAAGGAAAGTGATATGCTTGAAGCAGTTGGAATTTCACTTCCAACAAACTAGATGTAATGCTCAATTTGCTGATTTGCAGGCGGATGTTCAAAGTTACGTAAAGGGAAAGCACTCTTCACAGACAGTATGTTGTTCAAGCTAACAGCTTTTCGACAGAAATCATTATCTGTAATGAGATCCCTTGCTGTAAAAATCTATTCGTGTTCACACCATAGATTGATTTTTGTTTTACTCTTTCATACTATACATTTTTGCTTTTCTGGTGTACTTGGATTTTCGATTCTAGGACATGATATACCCTCATTTGTACATGAATTGAAACCCTGGGCACAGTATGCAGTGTTTGATGTCTTTATATTTTCAACATTTTATGAAAATTTATTTTTAAAAAAGACACCCCCCCCCCCCCCCCCACACAACAACAACAACAACAACAACAACAACAACAAATGGTGTATAAAGTAATGCTTTTCATCCTTGCCTTCCATTTCTCCCGTTGTAAGTCAAAGAGCAGATCCAGGTCCCTGTCTAGGAACAGGCAGCACTAAACACCTCTGAACTGACTGGGCATTGGTCCAGCCTTTCCTCTGTTGGGTTGCCTCTTGAGGATATTGACCACTCCCTGTGGATCTGTCTGTGGATCTATCCATCTGTCTGTCTATCTGTGTGTCGTATCTATCTGTCTGTCCATCCATCCATCCATCCATCCATCCATCCATCCATCCATCCATCCATCCATCCATCCATCTGTCTGTCTGTCTGTCTGTCTGTCTATCCATCCATCAGCTTGTTTTCTCTAATATCTGTCTGTCTATATCAATCTGTCTGTCTGCCTGTCTGTCAGTCTAAATTTGTCTATCCATTCACCCACCCATGCATTCATCTCTCTCTCTTTATGTGTGTGTATAAATATATGTGTGTGTGTGTGTGTGTGCGCATGCATGCGTAGCTAGATCAAAGGAGTGGTTCAGAAGATCTAACAGTTTTAAGTACAGCAAACGTTTCATGTTTTAAAATGAATGCAGCCTCTTTCGCCGTTGGCAGCCGTTCTGTGCCAGAGTTGGCACAGTTTCACACGCTGCATGCTGACTGTTAGAGCAGTGTTGTAAGGGTTAACACGGAGAGGGACCCTGGCCCGCCACCATCACAGAGGATACATTCCCAGGATGAACTCCTACATTTACCTATTTTTTTCTCTTTTTCTTTCCTGATGAAGGCAACTGTCTGGTGCTGAATGTCTAGGGCTCTTGTGACTAGGAAACTGTTCTGTCACCGACAGTGTATACTATAATGCTGCTCAGCCGTCCGCCCAGTCTTGGACATGGAGAGTCTCAACGCATATTCTGAAAAGGATTTGGCAAGTGTCCCAGGTGTTGGCAGCTTTCTTTCAGATGTGAGCTTTGTGTATGATGCCGATGGAGATCAAAATCACCAGTTAGCAAACCCTGCGAAATGATTTATTTCCAGGGGAATGAATAGAGTTCGATCATCGTTTTCCTACCCCTGGCTCTACAGAGTTGTGAAGGCAGATGGAAGCTGGGGATGACATTCACTCAGCTGTGATTGATGACGAGAGTGATGGCAGATGATGATGTCGTTTTGGCGATCTATAATGCTCTGGGATTTCATCAGGACACGGGGACAGTGTAACATAAGCTAACTGTTTCTGAACACCGGGGGAGGAGGGGGGGAGGGGGGGAGTCGTCCTCAGGGATGAGAAATGCAGACATCATCAGGGGGATTAAAGCAGCAACGCTGAAAAGTAGCGTCTGCATGAAAAGTCAGGGCTTAAGCTTGTTTACTTCTCCCTGATGGGCAAGTCCAGATTTAAGAGAACTTGGAGCTTTGTTTGTTTGTTTGTTTTCTTTTGTGTGTGTTGTGTTCTGTGTGTGTGTGTGTGTGTGTATGCGTGCGTGCCTGAGTGCACATGCTTGCGGTGTGTGTCATATAACAATTTTTGTTGTGATTATGTGATTATAATCAAAGGAAGATATATTGCCAGAAGTCGCATGCCTTCAGAAGTGTTAAATGATAGAGGAAGTTTGCGACTGACGAGGGTAGGCGCTGTTTTGTTAGTTGGGGTGGGGGGTTGGGGGGGGAAGGGGGGGGGGGGAATAATATGTGTTGGGGGTGATCCTCCCAGTGGGTTTTTCCAGCGCTGTTGTGCAGTGGATGTTGGGACATCATTCCCCCCTCTCCCTGTGTGCAGGTTGCTGGTGTGGTGGAAAGTAGAACCCAGAGAGGATTCCTCGTCAGCTGTGTGACACAGACTTGACAGCCTGCGAACAGACCTACTACACTGGCTGCCGCCTGAACCTGGCCCTCCTTCAGGACAGGTAGGTCCACTCACACCAACTGTAAACCCTGAATGCACAGAAACATTGACAAAGGATGCCAGGCAACAGTTTTCTTTTTCTGTTATTTTGTTTTGTTTCTCTTTTTTTTTTTTTTTTTTTTTGGGGGGGGGGGGGGGGGGGGGGGGGGGGGGGGGGGGGGGGGGGTTCATTACAATCTAGTCAACAGTTTTCATTAATGTTATTTTGTTCGTTTCTTTCTTTGTTTTTTTTTTTTGGGGGGGGGGTTTGGGGGGGGGGGGGGGGGGGGGGGGGGGGGGGGGGGGGGGGGGGGGGGGGGGGGGGGGGGGGGGGGGGTTCTTTGCAATCTATGCAACAGTTTTCATTTTCTGTTATTTTGTTTCTGTCTTTTTTTTTTTTTTTTTTTTTTTTTTTTTTAGTGAAAAAGAGTTCTTTACAATCTATGCATAGTTTTCATTTTTTTTTTTGTTTGTTTCTGTGCTTTAAAAAAAAAAAAAGAAGGTGAGTTAAGTCACCATTATTAAATATGCTGTAGCCATGTGACATTCTTTATGAAAAGGTTTTTTTTTTTTTTTTTAAAAACGTTTTTCATCTAAGCTTACTCAGAAATCTCGTGCCACTTGCCTCTGTTTCTGTTTAAATCCTTAAAACTAAAGATAAACAAGGGTGCAGTTTGTGTGGTAGTGTTTTATACAGTTTATCATTGAAGCTTGATAGACCCACAAGATCCTTCCCACAGCTGCAGTATGTTTTATGGCTGACTGACGGAGCAGTAAGTAGTTGATTGTAGCATTTCCTATGAAGAGGAGCTTCATTTCTGCCCAGTGTTGCACAGGGAGCAGTAACAGTACATCCGAGCATGCTTCATGTTCTCACACGGGCATGGTGTTGCAATCACCGTATTTCTCCTGCTGTCAATTTTTATGTTAAAGCACGACTTTGAGATTATGTAAACCCCTCTCCTGCAGAGTAGTGTGTGTGTGTGTGTGTGTTATATGTGTGTGTGTGTGTGTGTGTGTGTGTGTGTGAGAGAGAGAGAGAGAGAGAGTAGAGGAGAAAGAGAGAGTAGAGGAGAAAGAGAGAGAGAGAGAGTGTGAAGTGTGGATGGAGGGGGATGGAGAGAGATGCATGGGATGAAATGGACTCGCATGTAATCAGCTGCAATTTAGGCTTAAGGAGGAAAAAGAACAGCAAGTATATCGGGGAATGGGTGCCGAAGGGGGTGGACGGGTGGCAAATGGAGATGTTTGCAGCTAATGATGGCGCTGGAAGTTGCTGTGGTGGAGATTGTGCATGCACCAGTGGTCAGCCAGCCAAGCAGCAGTGTGGTGGTGCTGATGATGCAGATGGATGTTACGCAGTGGGGCAGACCAGACTGCAGGGATAAGGTTCATGCTAGGGGGGTCCCACTGTGTGTAGCTGCTGCTGCTGCTGCTGCGTGGAGGCTGATTTGCCTCCTGCAGCTATATATTGCAGCCAGGGCTTCCGTCAGTTAATGAACATTGCTCCAATAAGAAGACGTTTTGCAGAGTTTGTGATGTTCTGTAAAATGTTCTTGTCACAAAGCAGATTTTTGTTCCCCTTTTTTTCCCCCCCCCCCCCCCCCCCCCCCCCCCCCCCCCCCCCCCCCCCCCCCCCCCCCCCCCCCCCCCCCCCCCCCCCCATGTAAAATTTTGGTGTGGAGCCGGTACTTTCATCTGGCTCCCAAAAAGAGTTTAAAAACTCGTCAACAGGGGTTTTTCTGTGGTGGGACCCTTTTAAGGCAACCCGAAAAAGATTATCAGATACTCTCTTTGCACAGGCCCCGGCAAGTAACGTACACCGGGGGGGGGGGGGGGGGGGGGGGGGGGGGGGTGTTTTTCTTTTAATGAAAACCCCAAAAAAGGAGAGGTTTGGTAAGGGGAGGATTTTTCGGATTTTTTGTTTTTTTTAATAGTTAACATTTTTTGATTTAAAATTGAGCGAAATCCCTCCCCCACCCCCCCCCCCCCCCCCCCCCACCCCCCTCTCTCTCTCTTTTTCCCCCCTCCCCCCCCCCCCCCCCCCCCCCCCCCCCCCCCCCCCCCCCCCCCCCCCCCCCCCCCCCCCCCCCCCCCCCCCCCCCCCCCCCCCCCCCCCCCCCCCCCCCCCCCCCCCCTTTCCCATTCTCGCTCCCTCCCCCCCCCTCCCCTCCCTCTTTTTCCCCCGACCGTCCCTTTTTTCTCTCCCTCCTCTCTCCCCCCCCTCTCTCTCCCCTCTCCTCTCTTCCCCTTTTTTTTCTGTTTTTAAACACTGCTTCCCGCCTTTTTTTTCTGTCTGTCCTCTTTCTCACTTTGTTTTTCCCCCCCTGCCCCTCTGTCTGTCTTTCACAGTCTCTATCAGTTTGTCGGGCCCCGTCCCTCTTTTTGTGTTTGTGGATTTTGCATGTAAAGTGTTGTGTGGTTGTTGTGGTGTGTGTACACATGTTGGGGTGTGTGGGGGGGTTTTGTGGTGTTTTTTTTTGCATGTACGCACGCCGAGTGGTGTGCATGACATTGTGTGGTGTGCTTGAGGTTGTGGTGGTGGGGGGGAGGGGAAAGAGGAGAGGGGAGGGGGGGGGGAAAAAGTGGGGGCCTTAGCATGGGGCAAAGGGGGAAGAAGGATTGGTAAAGACGGGGGGCCACCAACCTCCCTTGATGCAGCCCCCCTTTTCCCCCCTTTTTTTTTTAGCGTCAGCAGAAAAGAAAGGTGATTACACATTGCCAAACCCCCGAGCGCGCAGAGCGGAAATAAGGAAAGGGGTGTAAGTGTGTTGGGAAGGGAGGGGGGGAGGGGGGGGGGGGGGGGGGGGGGGGGGGGGGGGGAGGGGGGGGGAGGGGCAGGGATTTGCGAGGGTCGAGGGGGAGGGGGGGAAAGGGGTAGATTTGCCCTACACGGGGATAGGTAGAAGTGGTGGCAGGCGCTTATTGTTATGGTTATGATACGACAGACTATAGCCGGGTCGTGGGGGGGGGGGGGGGGGGGGGGGGGGGGTTGGTGGCTTGTCGGTTGTCCTCCCGGTTGGCTGGAGATCGGGTCCGCCAGGCGGAATGTGACTGACTCATAGCGTTTCAAGCTCAAGCTGTCACACTTGACTGCAAAACCTGGGCCGTGTTGCTCTTCGTTGGGTTGTCTGGCAGAAAGAACCGACTATATGCTAGTGGTGGAGAGAAGAAAAGTGGTGGGGAGAGAGAGAGAGAAAAGGAGAGGAGGAGAGGGGGGGGGAAACTTAACAGTTCTTAGAAGGGGAATTGTTGTTACGCATTGGGAGTTTACAGCATGGGGGAGTTTACTTGTAAAGGGGGGTTACAGGCAGAGGTTTACAGTGTCATTGAGGGAAACAGGTCAAAGCGGGGGAGGAGAGAAGGGGTTACAGTGTCAAGGAGAGGGGATATGCAGAGAAGATTAAGTGTCTTTGAGAGGGGTTTAAAGGCCAGAGGAGAGGTTTACAGTGTCAAAGGGAGGGGTTACAGTGTCATTGGGGAGATTTACAGTGAAGAGAGATGTTTAAACAGTGTCATAGGGGTTTACAGTGCTTGAGGAGGGTTTCAGGCAAGGGAGGGGTTACATGTCATTGGGAGGGTTTACAGTGCTTGGGGGAGAGTTTCAGTGTCCTAGAAGGGGAAGGTTACAGTGTCATTGAGGAGGAGTTTATAGTGTCCCGAGAGGGGAAAAATACAGTGTATTGGGGGGGTGAGAGAGAGAGAGAGGGGTAGGTTTCCAGTGCATTGAAAAGAGAGAAAAAGTTTCCAGGTTATTTTTTGTTGTGTGCATGATGAGAATCGGTCCGTCCCAAAGGTTGGATTTGTGTAAAGATTGATTTTTGTGTGTGGAGAGAGTGAGAGAGAGAGAGTTAGTTTACGAAACATTTGTATAGGTGCAGATGGAAATCGGTTAGTTTGAAAGAGTGTGGTGTGGTGGTTTGAGAGAGAGAGGAGTGTGTGTTATTTTTCCGGTCACTGTGTAGTGTGCATCCCAGAGAAAAGGTCAGTCCGAAAGCTGGATGTTTGGTCCAGACTCTGTGTGTGTGTTTTTGTGTGTGTGTTGGGGTTTGGTGGGTGTGTGTTGAAGAGAGAGTTAACCGGTCATATTGTGAGTTAACCGTGTATATTGTGTATGCGTGCATGACAAGGGTCGGTCAGCCCGAAGGGCGGTGGACGGGCTTGGGGGGGGGGGGGGGGGGGGGGGGGGGGGGGGGGGGGGGGGGGGGGGGGGGGGGGGGGGGGGGGGGGTTTCAGAAGAAAGCCGAGGAGTAGCAGGTGGAGTTCCGGGGGTTAATAATGCACCGTGTGAGAAGCAATCACTGGAAAACTCGAGAGCTCCAGAGCTGGGAATTGCGTAGCGTTAATCGAAAAGGGCTGTTGTGTGTGTGATCCTCCGATCTTCCAGCAGCCTCAGACCTCAGACAGACAGACCCACAGGGTTTTTGGGGAGTCGTCGTCCCGATTGAATTTTTGGGAGTCGTCACGCTTGACTTCGAGTTGGTGTCTGTCGTCACGCTTGAATGTCGAGCAAGTAGCGTCCCGTGATGAGAGGGGTGGGGGGGGTAGAAGGGGGTGGGGTGGGGTAGGAGTGTAAAGCGATGATAGTCGGGGGGAAAAAGGGAGTAAGTAGAGCCAGGGATATCGGGTTACACGCAGATCGTTCGAGGTGTTTACGGCGTTCCGTTCGTAGGACACCACAACATGGTGGAAGGTTGAGTGTGGTGGTGGCTGGGTTAGACACCTTCACGTGCTCACACACACATGAATGCGTGCACACACACTATACACACACACACACACAACACACACACACACACACACACACACACACACACACACACCACAACGCACGCATGCATGCATGCATCACGTGCGCGTGCGCGCGCGCCACACACACACATAAACACACACACACAGAAAACACACACACACACACATAAACACACACATACGTACATGCACACACACACAAAAACACACACACACACACACACACACACACTTTCTAACACACACACCTCACACACACACACACACACACACACACACACACACACAACACACGCATGCACGCACACATGCATGCATGCACACATGCGCGCACACACACTTTTTCTCTCTCTTTTCGTCTCCCCCTCCCTCCCCTCCCTGTCTGTAAAAAACCCCACAATACACACACACACACACACACACACACACACACACACACACACTGTGTGCGCACGCGCGCTCGCGTGTGTGTGTGTGTTTCCTCCACGAACCTATGTTCAGCGTGGTTTAGCGAACTTCACACCGATCTTTTATTCGTAGAACCATAAGATCAGGAGTTTTAAATCAAACGAAGACAAGATCCATTCATTGAGATGGGGAGGACTGGACGAAACTAACTAGGCCGTTGATCTGCAAGTTCCGCCTGAAGAATGGCCTTGAAGCACTCGGCGGCACCCCCAGGCAGTCAGTCAGTCAGTGCTGCGCAAGCTAAAGTCACCGGCCGTGAAAATGTATAGTATAGGCTTAGCACATTCACCGAGGGTTGACTTAAGTAAAGGTTGGTGTTGCCCCGAGCTCGGCGCGGACCCACCTACCCATGCATGGACGTGCAGCGACTGGAACTGTCACACTCCAGTGCCAACGATGCCGCACGGGGTGGCATCGTTCTTCGTTGTCGAGCTGCAACTCGTGTGTGTGTGTGTGTGTGTGTGTGTGTGTGTGTGTGTGTGTGTGTGTGTGGTGAAAAGAGAGAGAGAGAGAGAGAGAGAGAGAGAGAGAGAGAGAGAGAGAAAATGCGGGTGTGTATATTCATGCGTATGCGCACATGCATGCACACACGTGCACTCAGACACTGACACAGACACACACACTCACTCACACGCATGAACGCACGTGCGTGTGTGCGCGCGCGCAACACACACACACACACACACACGCGCACACACAACGTTTGCAACATTGTTTTCATTATTAGCATCGGCATGGAGTAGCGTACTCGTTTGATGTTGCGATCTGTTCACCCCTGCTCGTTTGGGTGAAAGAGTTGTTCTACTCGAGTGAGTGCGCGCGCGCGTTTTAATGCCTGCGTGAGATGGGGGGGGGGGGGGGGGGGGGGGGAGAAACGAATATCAGTGAGGTGCCTTTAGTTTATTCGTCACTACCTTAATAGGACTTTCTGACCTCTGGGTTTGTTAGCGGCACGTGCGACCTGTACTGATCTACACTGCTGTCTCCAAAAACCTCTCTCTCAAGGGGGTTTCCAACCTCTTCCACACCCCCACCTCGATCTCCCTTTCTCCTCCCACTCCCTCCCTCCCCCCCCAACCACCACCGCCCCGCCTTTCTCCACGCCCCCCCCCCCCCCCCCCACTACCACCACCACCACCACCACGCATGCCACCAAATGTTACCCAACCTTTGTGAACCCTGTTTTTTTTGTCTAGATAAAACCGTCGCCTCCACCACCATCCCAGCTAGCGCCAGAGAATTGGGAGACACCCATTTTTGGAACTATACAAGCACCAAATCTTAAATAAATGTTAGCGAACCGCCCAGAGAAACGTGGACAAACGAGTCGCAAGACAAAACAACGCGTTATATATGAATATATCAACGCCTTCTTCCTTGCGCTGAACTCTGAAGCGATCAAAGCTAAGTGAATTTTCGTTATTTTATTCGTTTGTCTCACCTGAAGAAGACCTAAGAGGTCGAAACGCGTTGTTTTGTCTTGTGACTCGTTTGTCCACGTTTCTCTGGGCGGTTCGCTAACATTTATTGAAGATTTGTTTAGATTTCCGCCTGCAGTCGTCTCACTTTGCAATTAGATCTATACAAGCACCAGTGAACTCGCTCCCTGTTCTGAGGTCTGGCAGCCTACAGGACGCGTGGACGACAGGGGCACCCACCTACCAGCCGTAGCAGGCAGAACGAAGAAGGCTGCCAGGAAAAAAAACAAAAAAACAAAACAAAAAAAAAAGCCAGCAAGCATCATTGGTCATACTAGAGAGCATTGAGGAATTCCAGTGAAGAAGAAGGGTAGGTAATCAGGGTGGCACATACAGCAAGCGGATTGTGCGGGTCTGTGTCCTCCGACTCGTTGACGTGGTACGGACACGGTAGTCTCCCGTTGGTTTTGGGGTGGGGAAGTGTGGGTGGCGATGATTATTATGTGTGTAGACCGACGTGAGGGGTTGAGGAGGGTTGTTTTTGAATTTGTACGGTTCCGCTCGCATGCAACATGTTCGTGCGTGCGTGCGCGTAGGTGCGTGTGAAGAAGTGGGCGTTGAAACGTAAATATGAAACCCATTTTTTTTTTTTTTTTTTGCCAGTAGATTGGGAGCCGTAGAATCCTGCGTTCGACTCTTTTCTTACGTCTGCCTGCCTGCCTCGCTGTCGACTTTGGTTTCAGGAAAGACACACGCACGCACGCACGTGCACGCACGCACGCACGCACGCACGCACGCACGCACACACCACACACACACACACAACACACACACACACACACACACACACACACACACACACACAGGTAGGATTCTGCCTGGTTGCGCAAGACCCCCGTGGAATCTGAATGATATACATTCCAGCTGTTGAAGTGTGGGGCATTTCTCACACACCCCGTGGGGAGAGAAAAATTACGACTCCGTTCTAAGGGTGTGTGTGTGTGTGTGTGTGTGTGCGTGCGTGCGTGCGTGCGCGCACGTGCGTGCGTGCGTTGTGTTTTGGTGAATGATATTGGTTGTGCAATACAGCTAACATTCTGGTAATGTTTCGTTCAACATCAGTTTGTCACTTGTGTGGGTCTGTCTTGGTTCCCAGTGACAAACCTCGCACCTGACGACCTTATTGAAGCCACGGGCGTTCAGCTTTAGTCTCTCTCTCTCTCTCTCTCTCTCTCTCTCTCTCTCTCTCTCTCTCTCTGTGCATGCACGCGCGCGCGCGTGTGTGTTAATGGAATGATATTGGTTGTGTAACGCAGGTCCTGACATTCTAGTAGTGGTGAGTTCGACATCAATCTGTTTGTGGGTCATGTGCTGGCTGTCTTGTTGGTTCCCCGTGACACATCTCGCGCCAAACTATTCTGTGTGTGTGCGCGCGCGCGTGTGTATTGTGTGTGTGTGTGTGGTGTGTGTGTGTGCACGCGCATGTGTGTGTGTGTGTGTGTGTGCGTGCCTGCTGCCTGTGTGTGTTGTGTGTGTGCGTGTGTGTGTGTGCACACACGTGCCTGTGTGTGTGTGTGTGTGTGTGTGCACGCGCGCTCCTGGTGTGTGTGTGTGTGTGTGTGTGTGTGTGTGTGTGTGTGTGTGTGTGTGTTAAAGTTCCGCACAGAAAACCAGGCTGTTGTCGTCAAGTCCAAGTCACTCGGGCATTGTCCGTCAAGTGGTTCTTGGGATGGATGTATGTATACGGAGCTCGTTTGTGCTAACTAAGCAACCTGCACTCTGTCTAATAATACAACGTGTAGCAGCAGTCTGAACATTCGGGCAGGATTTGCCCCGGCAGTAGGCCAAACAGAGGGCTGGGTTGTTTGGTTTATCGGGCAGGGAAGTGGTGGGAGAGCGCAGCGGTGGTTTGTTTGTTTGTTGTTTGTTTCATAGTGGTGAGTGTTAATTAGTGACGTATCAATCAGGCAGCCTGGAAGAAGAGTTTGAATTCGTGTGACTGAAACCGTTTTTGATCCGCAATGGGAAAGGACCCCCGGCAACGTGTCACCTGTTTTCTGTATTTCGCTGTTTACTAAACGTTTTTTTATGTCGCGGCCAAGGGAAAGGACCCCCCCCCCCCCACCCCCTCCCCCCCCCCCCCCCCCCCCCCCCCCCCCCCCCCCCCCCCCCCCCCCCCCCCCCCCCCATCACCCAACTTCTCTGTCTCTTGTCTATCATCTATGTCTGTATCTCAGGTCTCTCTCTCTCTCTGTCTCTCTCTCTCTCTCTCTCTCTCTCTCTTCTCCCTTTCTCTCTCTTCTTGTCTTGTCTGTTGTCTCTCTCTCCCCCCCCCTCTCTCTCTCTCTCAGAAAGAACGATCAAAAGTCTGTCTCTCTCTCTCTCTCTCTCCTCTCTCTCTCTCTCTCTCTTCTCTCTCTCTCTCTTCAGTGAGACAGAATGATTAAAAACTGTAAGGAGTGTTTCCGTTTTCTTTTTTTTTCCTTTCTTTTTTTTCTAGCACCTGCGGGGAGGGAGGATAAGAAGAGGAGGGGCAGAGACGGAGAGGATATGTGTGGGGGACAGAGAGGGAGGGGGGGGGGGGGGGGTTGCAAGGCAAGGCAAGACAGGGCAAAGTCTGGGGCAGAGCTCTCTACTCATTCATATCAGTGGCCAACATTGCTTCTAAATGGTAGTATCTTCTCAGCGTAGGGCCTGAGAGAGAGAGAGAGAGAGAGAGAGAGGAGGACGACTGAGAGACGACGAGAGAGAGTCAGAGAGGAGGAGAGAGAGAGAGAGAGAGAGGAGAGAGAGAGGAGAGATTTCCTTTCTGTGTGTGTGTGTGTGCGTGTGTGTGTGTGTGTGTGGAGAGAGAGAGAGAGAGAGAGAGAGAGAGAGAGAGAGAGAGAGAGAGAGAGACTTTCTGGGAGAGAGAGAGAGAGAAGCAGAGAGAGAGGGAGAGCCTTTCTGTGGAGGAGAGACTTTCTGAGAGAGAGAGGGAGAGTTTCTGAGAGAGAGAGAGAGAGAGGAGAAAGAGAGACTTTCTGAGAGAGTTCTGAGGAGAGAGAGACAGACGAGAGAGAGAGGGGAGCAGTGCTGGGCGGGGAGGGGTTGGGGTTTAGAGTAGGGGGGGGTGGTGTGTGTGTGTGGGGGGGGGGGGGGGGGGGGGGGTAGGTGGGAAAAGCGGCAGGCAAAGGAGGGCCAGGCAGGAAGGAGCTGAGGAGTGGGATGTGGGGGGGAGGGGGGGGGGAGGCCTGGCCCCCTTTAGTCATAACAAAGCGTGTACCTATCACAGTATCAGGTTCTAGGCGGCTTTACAAACTCCCCGCTCCCCCCTATACTACCCTGCTTGCTGCCCCTGTCAACTGGCTGGCTGGCTTGGGGGCGGATTGTGGCACCTGGGGAAGACACCTGCCCTACGTCCGCCACAGTTTAAAGTGTGGTTTCTTTCAGCTTTCGCCAGTCGGTCTTCTTCTTCTTACCCAGTGTCAGACATGAAGACTTCTGTAGCCAGCATTCAGGCGGTTTTTTTTTTTTTTTTTTTTTTTTAACCTTTACCGTGCTTCCTGGGTCTTCCATGACACTGTGACTCGATGGATGGGCATGTTGCAAAACATGCCCATTCATCGACCAATCAAGGACCATCATCGGCCCCAAGGGGAGGTTCACTGTCATTCAAGGCGCCGTTCAACTGCCAGACTGAGAACATAGTGTATGTCCTTACGTGCACACTGTGTAACAAGAAATACACTGGTGAGACATACCGCATCCCAAATGGACTGAACACCAAAGAGTGACTGCAGTGTCTTCCAGGCTTATCCTAACAGTTGTTTGTTTGTTTGTTTGTCAGTATGTGTGTCACCCTTGTCAGTGTGTGTGAAGGGTGCATGTGTACACTGGGATGTGTGTTTACAGCAGGCCTCTTTCCACCCCCCTCCTTCCCCCCCCTCGTCCTCCCCCCCTCTCTCTCTCTCTCTTCCCATATCCTTGCTAGCTGTGCTCGCCTTCTGTGTACCTGTTTGTGTGTGTGTGTGTGTGTGTGTGAACATTTTTTTTTCTCTTGTTGCTGTCTTCTTCTTTTTGTTTCTGTCTGTTACCAACTCATTCTGATGATGAAGACACTAAGTGTCGAAACGTCCAAACTTCTTTTCCACCTGTAGGTTGACATTTTACCTTTTTGATGTTTCACCTGTTGTGTCAACATGCTGCAGTCAACATCCAATTCTTTTTAAAAGTCATGCAGTCTCTAAAAAAAATTGCAGAGGCCATTTCTGTGTCTGGGAGTGTGAACTAGGCACATTTTGTACATGAATCAGGAGCCCTGGCTGTTTCAGAGTGACAGTGGATCTGGAGGATGTGTGAGTCCAACTGCAGGTTGTTTTCTGTTTTCGTGCTGTGTATTACATTTTGATACCACATGCACAGTCCGCATTTAACACACAGTTGCAAAGTGGCCGGCAGCGTGGACTTACACAAGAAATATGGCTAAATCCAAAAAGAATAGTTGAGTCCCTTTCGTTGTGAGTAAAACGTATTTGGCCTTGTCCTTGACACTCGGGCAATATTCATAAATGCTACAACTAGTAAAAATGATGATAATGAAACAGTCCAAGCATCACTTGACTCTTCGCCCAGTTTATGAGCAGCTTTTGCTACTTGCACACACTCAACAGATGTGTGCGTACGTGCAAACGCAACACATGCCCGTGTACATGTGTAATATATTTTGCATATGTGTTCCAGACAAATGGCATTTTTCGACATCTCTAAAGTTGGTTCTGGTGGCAGTGAGAGAGTCATCATGCTCAGCACTTAATCTGTGTTCAGTCTTAGAATAATACTGTATGACGGGTTGCATTGCATATATACCGCAAATACATGATAAAACTGTCACTTGCAAGTAAACCCACGGAAGACAAGCAAGGCATATTGCCTATTTGACTCACATGCGATGAAAACACGCAACAGCAGGATAAAAAGTCACAGGATGAATGGGGAAGGAGAGAGGCCGTTGAGAACAATTCCAACGACAGTGTCTTCTGTTGCATGATCAGCATCAGGCTGCAGAGAAAATGTGTCAGAGTGAATCAGACACACAGGTTTTGTTTTTGTTTTTTTCAAAGAAAAGTTGAAGAATGCCACGTTTTTCGGTGTCAGCCAAGTGTGGGGGGGCGAAAGTGTCGAAGGTCGCAAAACTCGAACTAACGACTCGGCTCGCTTGTGTTGTCAATATTGAGAAAGGGACCCCAAGAACAGAGCGAAACTGTGCGTCTCTGTGGCGGCTTTTTTTTGTTTTTTTTTTGTTTAAACACTCCACCTCAACCCCCCCTAACCCCCCCCCCCCCCCCCAACCTCCCTCAACTCTCCCTTCTAGGCCTATTCCAAAGCCAGGCTTCACGCTTTGAGAAACACCTACAAATGCTATGCTCCCTTTCCCAACCCAACCCGCGGGCGAGAGAGAGAGAGGAAAGGGAGGGGAGGGAGGGTATGGTGGATGGGTAGGTGGGGGGGGGCTGTCCCCCCTCTCCCCCCCCCCCCCTCCCGAGTTGTATTTCATACACACCGAACCCCCGCTATGAACCGGGCCATGCACTGAAGAGTCGTTGTAGCGTGTTTGTCTTTGCCTGGGATTTTCATAATGGGTTCAGGCTATTCAGAGGGCGAGAAATCTGACAATACAACAGGGTGGTGGTGGTGGTGGTGGTGGCGGCACTGAATTAAAAAAAAAGAAAAGAAAAAAAGAAAAGCGCCGCGGCTTGGTTTGGCTGAGCTGGGAGGGAGGGGGAGGAAGAGAGTGGGGGATGGGGGGGGGGGGGGGGGCGAAGAGTTTAGCGAGGGCACGGCCGTGTGTGTGTGTGTAGTGAGTGTACAAGACGATAGTGAGAAAGGAAGTCGCGGAGCGCAGCCGAGGGTGTAAAGACGAGGAGGGGTGAGAAGGCGGAGAATGAAGGAGGGGGTGGGGGTGGTGGAAGAGTGGGGGTGGGGGTGGGGAGGAAGTTGAGCCAAAGGAGAGGAGGAGGAAGGAGGTGCTGGGTATCGTTCGTTGTGTCTTGAGTGCCAACCTTCTCCGCTGATTGCCTTGTCAGTGCGGGGCCCTCTCTCACTTGTATCTCGCTCTCTCGCCTTTTCTCTGTGTGTGTGTGTGTGAGTACAAGAAGAATCACTCGCCTATCCACAAGTCCGCGGCGCCGCCATGTTGATTTTTGCCTGCGATCATTCAAGACTGTGGGAAGCCCCCCTAGCCCTAGTTGAAGCGCCCGACACTGGAAATGGCAGCGATAGGCGCTGTGCGTGTGTGGAAACTAGGCTCGAGGGAGTGAAACACACACAGGCCACCACCGCGATTTGTCTCCCTTGGACCGGATTACCTGCCCGTGGCTGCCTGCCTGCCGACGACGCCGACACAGCTGAGCGAGAGAGAGAGAGAGAGTGCTGTGGTGCGAGTTTGAGGTGAGGTAAGGGGGGGAGGGAAGACCGAGGGAAAAAAAAAAAACCCAACAACCCCCCCCCCCCCCCCCCCCCAAAAAAAAAAAAGTTTGTGGCATCCTGGTTCCAGAGCTGATCTTGCTGCAGGACCTTTATTATTTTTTTTTTTTTTTTTTTTCCTATTTATTTATTTTGTGTGTGTGTGTGTGTGTGTGTGTGTGTGTGTGTGTGTGTAAAAGCTTGGCAGTTTCTATCATCGTGTCTTGAAGGTGGCTTCACTTTGGATAACGCGGCGGACGGAGTGAGTGAAAGCCAGCGCTGTGTGTTCCCGCGACCAGGCAGAAAGATCTTGGAATGTGGTGGGATCTCCCTCCCTCTCTCTCTCTCTCCCTCTCTCTCTCTTTCTCGTTCGTGATAATGATCAAGTGAGACTGTTCAAGTGTCTTTGCCACACGTAGTGGGCTGGGTGAGGGAGCGGCGGTGAGGCGAAGGGGGCAGCAACAAGGCAAGGCCCACTAAACTTTGAGGACGAGGGAGGCGGGCGGACGACGGAGGTTGTTGTGTGGATTATTGACTGACATCCCTTCCCTCCCCCACACAGGATTAATTGGGTGGAGCTATCTAGCTGGCTCGCTAGCCTACTAGCGCCGAGAGGGCCGGAATGCCTTGGAGAAGAAGAAACCGGAGGGGGTGGTGGTGGTGGAGGTGACCCCGGAGAGGGAAGAAGAAGGTGAGCTTACTGTGAGTGAAGGTGTCCCAGTTCATGGGTTAGGGCAAAGATAGTTCGTTGGTTAGGGGTATACAGCAAGGCTTTCTGCTGTTGTTCCGAGGCAGTTGGCTGGAGTTATGATTCATTTGTGTGTGGATCGGGCCAACACAAGTGAATCGGCCACAGAGGTTGAAAGAGGGAGGAGGCATTGCATCTCTTGGCTTTCTTCCTTGCGGTGTGGAAGCCATGAGGTTATCAGAAGAGAGAGAGAGAGAGAGAGAGAGAGTTGTTGTTTTATTCGAGTAAATGCTGTTTGTGGGTATGAAAGAAAGTGTTGCATAAACATAGGTGAATTGATGTGTCAGCACACAACACAGACTTTCATAGGCGGGCGCAGGCACATGCAAACACACACAGTCACACACACACCATCTCTCTCTCTCTCTCTCTCTCTCTTTCTCTCTTCTCTCTCTCTTTCATGCACGAGGGCTCTCTCTCGTGCACTCTCGCGCTCTCTCTCTCTCTTGCTCTCATGCACTCTCACTCTCCCCATACTTGTGCGCACACACACGTACGCGTGCACACACTCTCTCTCTCACCCCCCCTCTCTCTGTCCCTCCCCATTACTCGGTCTCTCTCACTCACTGTCTTATCACACTCAAAAGTGAAAAAATGTTAAGTTGAAGAAGGAAGGAAGATTACATGCAGGCACTTAAGTATGAGTATCCTGTGAATTGATGACCTGGATTGTTTGCCTCTGCTTTGTACATGTATATCTACTGTACAGAGTTGGTGACTAGAATGTTAATGGAGAGATAGAGAAGCTTATATTTAAAGCATCCCTGAGAAATCCTCTGCTGTTTGAAAGGGATTTTGTTATTGCCTGGGTTGGTTGGGACTGTTTTTTGTTCTTTTCTGTGTCGTGGTGGTAGCCTGGGTTGGTTGGGACTGTTTTTTGTTCTTTTCTGTGTCGTGGTGGTAGCCTGGGTTGGTTGGGACTGTTTTTTGTTCTTTTCTGTGTCGTGGCGGTAGCCTCTAGAGAGAAGAGAAACGTACAGGGAGAAAAAAAGTATTTTATCTCACTTTTTTACCTCGATATATATTATTAACTCATATATCATTAACTCAGACATGAAGTGCTTGTGTGATGGATTGGGCAATAATGGTATAAGCAGACTAAACCTAAATCTTGATTAACAAGCAGGCCTGCAGACTTTTACATGCATCTGTCGTAAGCAGCCTCTATATATATGTGCATCTGCGTTCTTATATGCATGTCATGTTTGGGCTGAAAAATGCTGTCAGGATCAAGATGCATAAATCGAACCTTTGACATGCATAGCATTAGCACTGACGCCGAACCCAAATGTGTGTGTGTGTTGGGGGGGGGGGGGGGGGGGGGGGGGGGGGGTCCACCCTCTCAGCACTCTCTCTCAGCACTCTGTCTTTTTCTCTCTCTCTTTCTGTTGCTGTCTTTTTTTTTTCTTTGAAGGAGTCCCATACCAGATTGCATACATACATGATGGCTATCCTGCGTGTGTATATACACCAAATACAAGGTTAGTTTTGTGTACATTTCATTAGGATTGAGAAAAAGAGAAACATACCGCGAGGAAAAAGTACTTTATGTCAGTTTTAGCTTGTTGTGCATATAGTATATTGTTATTAACTCAGACATCAAGCGCTAATTAATTGAATACTTGCTACGATCAGTTTGGGGGGGGGGGGATAGGTGGAAGGATCAGTTGTTTTTTTTTCTTTTTCTGTCATCTACAGTGTGTGTATGAATACATTTTCCTCCATATATTTACACAGTAAAGGTGAAATGGGAACTGGGCTGGAAGTGAGTATTCCAAGATCACTTTTTTTGTGTGTGTGGAAATTTTGGGGCACAAAGACATTTTGTTTGATGTGAAGGAACTTTTTAGCAGGAGATATAGGATGTGCCATTTTGGGTGTTTGTTCATGGAATTGATACACACTTGAGATTGATGATACTGATATGGCACAGACAGGGTTTGTACTGTTTTCAAATTTTGCAGTTTGATTATTTTATTTTGTTGTTGTGGGGAGCTGGAATAGCTCAGTTGGTAGAGTGCCGGACTCGTAGTCTAAGGGTTGCAGGTTCGAATCTCTGCCGGGCGGTTTCAGTGCAGGGGGATTTTTCCCTCGGAATTAACATTAGTTCTGACTCCATTTCCCATACAGTCCTTCGAATGAGACTATAAACCGAGGTTCCGTGTGTTAACGCATGCACAACCTCTTGCACACACGTAAAATCCCATCACCAACTTTCGGAAGAGAAGACCAGTTTGGCCGTTGGTATGGATGAACATAGCATGCACCTTCCCGAAGATGGAGTATGGCTGCCTTAATGGTGGGATAAAAAAATGGTCATATACACAAAATCCCACACCCTTTGTTGGGTAGATGGGATTAATCCTTGCCTGTCCATATAGGGAGTGTCCGCTGGAGCATCAGCCTGCGTACGCAGAAGAAGAAGTTGTTGCTGTTGCTGTGGTATGGTGTTACTGAATTTCCATCTGGAACTCCGGGATGGAAGGGGGGTTGTAAACATCAGGGGGGACTGTGAACTACTGCATTGCTGCACCTCGGCCAGCCTGTGCTAAAGAACCTGATGAGGTGGTCTGATTTCACTGCTTTGTCAACTTCTGTCCTAGTCTGTGCACCCCAACCTCCTGCCATCGACATCACTGAACATGTGTACAGGACCAGGCGTGCGCATGCACACGCATACGCGAGCATGTATGCAAGTATGCACATTGGGCACACATACATGAACCACGCTCATGCATAAATGTGTGGGGTGCATGCCGCGCGCACACGCGCGCTCACACTCACACACACACACACACACACACACACACACACACACACACACACACACACACACCACACACAGAGACAACTTTGACTTCCTGTATCATGACCCGTGCGTCAATATCACCTTGTCTTTTGCTAACTGAGGGATCAGCCAGGGTTCAGAGGAAGAAGGTGATGTGTGTTGGGGTGGGGGGGAGAGAACCAATTTTGATTTGTGACAGTGGGGAGTTGGGGAGATCAGGATGACTCTGTCAGGACTGGGAGGTGTGTGTGGGACTCTAAGGGTCAGTGTCAGTCAGTGCCTGACAGAAGAAATCACCACCAGCGTGGAGGAGTGATCAATAGATCAGCACTTGAGTGCGCTGATGATGATGGGGCTGTATGTAGCCCACTGTCTGGGGCCATTCATTCACTGCCTCTGGCTGATCTGCTCCCACCCTGGCCCCCACCTATCTTACTAGCCACCAGATTAATCTGCGCATGCTTCCACTGCTAGTCTGTTTGCCCGCAAGCAAAATAGAACAATTACTGAAGGGGCAGGCAGCTGCTGTAACTGCACGTGCATGTTCATTAGGTTAATGGTGTGTATGTCTGTCTGGTGAGCATGATGTTAATAACGTGGCACCTGGGGAAGAGAGCACCATAGACCATGACAGGTATTCATGTGTACACTGGCGTTTAGAGAAAGATGAGGTTTATGTAAACACTGTTATTTGTGTACATGTGCTTTTTTTTTTTTTTTTGAATGCATGTCATTGGCAAAGGAGAAGCTACTAGTAGAATGAGCTTGGGCCTTG
>CM065737.1:54629390-54634390 GCA_033310375.1 Conus canariensis
GGAATTCTCTCATGGAAGGAGACGATTGAATTCACTGCTTTATGTCGCTTTGTCGTCTCTTTGTCTTGTCCTATCTATTGAAGTTTCTGTTTGTTGTCTATGAGTTTTGTCCTGCGTGGAAGAAGACTAACAGGCTTAGGTTTGTTCCGATGGTTCGGTCATTTGAGGGCCCAGCAAAACATCTTTTTTTTTGTTGTTGTTCTGGATTGTGCACCAGTTTTGCTTTTTACAGACTTTTGTGGGCTGATCAGCATGGGTTTCTGATGGGAAGGATCTTTTTTTTTTGAGTTTTCAAGATCCCATCTAGCCATGTTGGTCAAGACATTTTTATAAGCAAAGCTAGCATCTTCACCATCCAGATGCAGTCACAGCTTCGCTGGGCAGGTCATGTAGTTCACATGCCAGACCATCTGCTGCCAAAGAAACTATTGTTTGGCAAACTGCAACATGGCAGACGCTCTCATGGAGGCCAGAGGAAGTGTTTCAAAGACAGCCTCAAATCCTCCCAGTAGGCCTTGAACATCAGCCACACAACATGGGAGCAGACTGCCCGGACAGAGACGGGTGGCGATTAGTTTCCGCAAAGGTGCAGAGACCTGTGAAGGCAACAGAACTGCTGCAGCTGAGCAGCGCAGGATGGTCAGGAAGACCAGTGTCAGCAGATCTCCAGCTGCTGCCACCATCCCCTGTCCGTACTGTGATAGATCTTTCCAGGTGCGGTCGGCCTGACCAGCCATCAACGCACTCACCCCGGATCCCAGGATGACTAGATGGTATTCGTCGTCTTGACGGACAACAAACACACAAACAAAGCATGAAATGCTACAGGAAAGATTTGACTGCAGGAAACTTTCAGTTTTGTTCATGTGGTGTGCCATCTGGTAGGCCTGAAGGGAGGAAGCGGCATGGAAAGTGTTGGATGACAGGCAAGTGCACAATGCCAGCACTGGAGAACGGCTTTTGTGGGGCAGATCCTTCCCAAGGGGCAGAACCTCTGAAGCAAAATAGAGAGTCAGAGATGTAAGTAGGTATTTTAATCGAAGCCATGTGGGAGAGAGAAAAAAAAGTCATAAGGGCTAAATGTAGATGAACATCTGGAGTGGGATGTAGGGGGTGGTGAGAACACAAGGTAAGCCTTATGCACTGACTGCAGCATGATGTAGAAATATTGATTGTGATGTATACCTTAGAAGATGGGGAAAAAAACAACAACAAACAGCCAACCAGAATGAGCAGATGCAGATAATTTCACGACATCACTCATAATTACAAATGCTCTTAACATCAGTGCAAAAATGCTGATTTATCAAAAAGCACATAACATTGAAGATGTAAGGGAAAAGAATTGGTTGATAATTAGCAAACACATGAAACAAGTGGGAAAATGAATGGTTCCTAACCAGCCAATACATTGAAGATCAGGGGAAAGTAATTGGGTCATAACAAATAACACATCGCATATCAAGGAAAAGATTATTTGTTAACAATTAGATTGTAACGGCTTCAGTGGAGAATGAAGTTATACAAACCTTTTTGATTAGAAATACATCGAACGTTAGGGAAAACAAATTGGTTCATTAATAATAGCAAGTAACTCGTAACATCAAGGGAATGAAGACATTGAACATCAAGGGAAATGGAATTGGTTCACTCACAATTAGCAAACTATTGAACATCAAAGGAGAAAGAACTGGATCAGAATTTACAGTACTTAGTCATATGTAAATTGATTGATTTATGAGGAAGCAATAGCACCAAACATCAGGCAAATTGTTCAGAATGTCAATAAACATTCTTCGTCAGTTGTTAGAAGAACGGTACTACCTTTTTTTTTTAAAAAAAAAAAAAAAAATTTATTCTAGAATGACGTACATGAATGAGTGAACGGAATGAATGAATGAAGGGAAAGAAAGAAAGAAAAAAAACCAAATCAGGCTGTTTATCATCATAGGTGGAGCTGTGTGTGAGCTAGTGCTGTGTGTATTCCGGTCAGCTGTCATGTTTGTTTTCTTCTGCTGCTGCTGCTGCTGCAGCTATGGAGAAGGTGTGCCAGCCGACACTGCTTTTTCTTTCTTTCTTTTTTTTTTTTTTTTTGTTCCCCTGCAGGCCTAAGGGAGAGAAAGAGAGAGACGTAAAGAGGAGAGGTGGGATGGGTGCTCTCTCGGTTTGGATTATAAGGATACCAGTTAGTGAGAAGGCTTCTTCTAAAAGAAGGCCAGGAATGTTGGAGGTGGAAAGGAGTTAAGGAGAGCGGTGGTGGTGACGATGGTGGAGTGGAGGGGGGTGGTGGTGGTGGTGGTGGTGGGGTATAGGGTGGCAACAGGGAAGTTTCAAGGAATGAGCTCTGAGACGGGTTTTCTAGGATTTGCATATGACGCGTTGTAAGCGTGCATGCACGCACGCGGGCAAGTCACACATGCGCGCGCTCATGCGCGCGTGCACACACACACACGCACACGCACACACACACAAACACACACACACAACACACCACACACCACACACACACACACACACACACACACACACACACACACACACACGCAGACCTTTACTAAGTCGTATTTACAGAGAAGTGGGGTTGTTTGCCTGAACTTTTAATTCCTCTGCAACTCTTGTGTTATAAAAGTGTGTGTGTGTGTGTAACACATCTGCATGAATACTCTTCGAAACAAATAGGCATCTGTTAATTGGTCTTTGTGCTATACATTTCTCCTGGTGGTCGCTGGTGTTGTTGCATCTGTTAATTGGTCTTTGTGCTATACATTTCTCCTGGTGGTCGCTGGTGTTGTTGCATCTGTTAATTGGTCTTTGTGCTATACATTTCTCCTGGTGGTCGCTGGTGTTGTTGCATCTGTTAATTGGTCTTTGTGCTATACATTTCTCCTGGTGGTCGCTGGTGTTGTTGCATCTGTTAATTGGTCTTTGTGCTATACATTTCTCCTGGTGGTCGCTGGTGTTGTTGCATCTGTTAATTGGTCTTTGTGCTATACATTTCTCCTGGTGGTCGCTGGTGTTGTTGATGGGAAGCAATTGGGATTGTAGTGAAGGATTTGGCGTCTTCTCCTTGGTGGTCAGTATGCGTGTGTGTGTGAGACGGTGTGAGGGAGACTGCATCTGATTGTTGGTGTGATAGTGTGAGGGAGAATACGTCTGATTGTTGCTGTTGTTGATGGGGGCCGGAATAGCTCAGTTGGTATAGCGCCGGACTTGTAATCCAAGGGTTGCAGGTTTGAATCTCCGCCAGGCCGTTTCTGTACAGGGTGATTTTTTTCCCTCAGAGTTAACATTAGTTCTGACACCATTTCCCATGCAATCCTTCGAAACCGAGGTTCCTTGTGTGTGAATGCACGCATAACATCTTGCACACAAGTAAAATCCCATCACCAACTTTCGGAAGAGAAGGCCAGTTTGGCCGTTGGTATGGATGACACGTTACACATAGCATGCATCTTCCCCGAAGATGGAGTATGGCTGCCTTAATGGCGGGATTAAAACAACAGTCATACACACAAAACTCCACTCCCTTTGTTGGGTAGGTGGGATTGATATTTGCCTGTCCATATAGGAAGTGTCCGCAGGAGTGTCAGCCTGCGTATGCAGAAGAAGAAGAAGCTGTTGTTGATCAGAACAAAGAAATGGTAGATTTCTAACGGGTGGTCGTTGTATACACTGATAAACATGCGTAGATCTCTGTGTGGTGTGAATGTGCCGGTGTGTATGGCGATGCATGAGTGACCATTGGAGATGGTGATAGGGAGATAATCCTGTGGTGATGATGATGATGCCCCTTTGCCCTCTGTGGGGCAGGATGCCGGTGTGGGTGTTTATGTAGTGGAATGAGGGGAAAGGTGGCGATGGTGGTGGTGCTGCTGCTGATGATGATCAGAGTGGACAGTGTTTGACCATTCTTGCTTGGTCTCCTCCCCCTTCTTATCAGCCCTACCCTCTTTAGAGTGTGTGTGTGTGCACGTGTGCGTGCCTGCGAGTGTATGTGCCGACGTGAAGAGAGAGAGAGAGAGAGAGAGAGGATGTTAACTTCTTTGTATTGCCCGAGTGTGAGACGGAGAGAGAGAGAGAGAGGAGGTGATGTTCTTTGTATTTTCTCTGTGTGTGTGCGTGTGTGCGCGCGAGACAGAGAGAGAGGGGATGTTAAGTTATTTGTATTCTCTGTGTGTGTGTGTGCATGCATGAGACAGAGAGAGGGAGAATATTAAGTTTGTGTGTGTGTGTGCACGTGAGACAGAGCATAAGTTCTTTGTATTCTCTCTGTGTGCACGCGTGCGCACATGCATGCATGAGAGAGAGAGAATGTTAAGTTATTTGAATTCTGTATGCGTGTGTGCATATGGTGATGGTGCTAATGAGAAATGGTGAATTTGATGGTGCTAATGAGAAATGGTGAATTTACTGTCATGATGTTGGGAAGCCTTGGGTGGGTGGATGGATGAATCGTTGTTGTAATTCTACATGGATTGATGGTGATGATGCTAATAAGCAGAGAGTATTGGGCGGATGGGTCACACACAATTGACATCATAGCTCCCTCCCATGCTGGCTTCCTTCCCATCCCAGTGCTCTTTCCCTCCTCCCTGAGGTGTGTATGAGAGAGAGAGAGAGACGGCAGGTCGTCCAGACACGGCTTCATCCTCATGCTGGCTTTTCAAGACACCCCCCTCCCCCTTCCTCCCCCAATGATCCCCTGCCCCTCTCCCTATGTCTCTGTCTCTCTCGCTCTTTCTCTGTCTCTCTCTCTTTCTGTCTCTCTCTCCCTCTCAGTCTCTGTCTCTCTCTGTCTCTGTCTCTCTCTCTGTGTTAATCTCTCCCTCTGTCTCTCTCTCTCTCTCTCTCTCTCTCTCTCTCTCTCCCTCTCTCCCTCTCTCCCTCTCTCTCTCTTTCTCTTCTCTCTCTCTCTCCTCTCTCTCTCTCTCTCTCTCTCTCTCTCTCTCACCCGCCTGCCGGCCCCGCTCCACTGACAAGATAATTTCTTCTTATTGATT
>CM065737.1:54639390-54724390 GCA_033310375.1 Conus canariensis
AGCAGAATGATAACATATCAATAGGAGGGGGGGTGGGGGTTCATCATGGAGAGGCCAGTGTTGACCCAGCAGGAGTCAAAAGTGGCAATGTCCACCTGACTGAGCCAGGCCATCAGGGGGAAAGCTACAAACTGGACAGATGTGGTAGATGGACTTGTTAAAGAGATGGGCATCTAGTGGATTCTTGGGGAGGTGGGGGGGGGGGGGGGGGGGGATCTGATGGACGGTGTTAAGTGCTGGTTACCCTGACCTGCAGCTGTTACAGGCCTGTGTATACCTTTTTTGTTTCCCTGCTTGTTGCTCTAAAGTCGGCAGTCAGTCAGTCATACCTCTTTGCCATGCTTCCTGCAGGGAGGGAATATATCTGCTGGCTGCTTGCTCTCTCTCTGCTTGCCATGTCTCAGCCCCCCCCCCCCCCCTCCTCCTCCTCCTCTGCTGTTGTGGTGTATTGTCCTATAGCTCTGTTGCTGCTACTGTTACAGCAGTGAGAGAGAGTGAGAGATGCGGCTCTGTGGCTTGGCTGGCATTCTTTGTGTGTTTGTGATAGAGCCGATTAGCTTCACTGCAATCTTGAAATTAGTTTTTCTGAGCAGTACGGTGTGTGTGTGTCTGTGTGTGTGTGTTTTATGTGTGTATGATGTGTGTGTGTGTTTGTTAGTCAAGACAGAATTTGGCGTGAGAGAGAGAGAGAGAGTGTGTGGGGTACGAACCCGTTTGTATGCATGTGTGTGTGTTTGCACCTGATAGTATTTGTATGACAAGAGGAGTCTCTGGCTCTGTGTGTGTGTGTGTGTACACATCATAGGGCAAAAAGCAGATGCTTTTTCAAACATGGCTGCTTATAGTATACAGCAGCTGTAATGGGTATAGAAGTCACAGGATGTCTTTGAACTAGCTTTGATTGTAAGCAAAGTCAAAGAAACAACAAGATGAGGCCTGTCCGGGCCAACCAATGAAACCAAGAGCTCTACACTGAAGCGCGGTTTTCGTCATGAAAGTGAAACCCAGGAAACGCTCAACCCATTGCGGACGGCTTTTGCCAGCTTTGCCTGATTTCTGAGCTCACAAGATGAACAGAACTCCATTTCCTCCAACCCTCAAATTCACCTTCAGCTCAGCACACTCCCCCACTTAACTTCAAGGCAGTGACAGGCCTGATATGGCCCTTTGCGGTCGGCTGGGCTATAAGCAACATTACCATTACCCCACACCCACACTCGCCCCGCCCCCACCCCCCCAATCTTTTTTTTTTTTACCAGATCTTTCAGTCCTCTATGAACTCGTCCCCCTCCCTCTTCTGGAATCCCCTTCTTTCATCCCCCCACCTTTCCCCTCTAATATATGTGTCAAATTCTCTCCTCCACCCTCGCACACACATGCACCCCCCCCCCTCTCTCTCTCTCTCTCCTCCTTGCTGTTTATCCCCCAACCCCCACCCACCCACCCCCTTCCACCCCCAATTAATGTTGTGGGAGTGCAGCCAGCCTCAGTGATGGATCAGATCTTTTTTTTTTTTTTTTTTGAAGGGAATGTAAAATGTCTTTGCCATGCATGATGCAGGAAGGCAAGGTGGGGGGGGGGGGGGGGGGGAGGGGGAGTTAGGAGGAGAGCAGAGGCATTCCTGTGCCGCTGTGCTTCTTGGTGGGGGGGGGGGGGGGGGGGCGAGATCTGCTGCACTCCCTCTTCTTTTTTTTTTCTTTTGTTGTTTTTTTAAGTTGTCTAACATCGCTGCCGTGCCAGTGGTGGTGTGCCATTCCTCCCATCTCCCGTCTATCTTGGTGATCCTCTTTTTGAATCTCCCTCCCACCACCGCCACCACCACCCCTTACTTCCTCCCCCCCAAGACCTTAAGAAAGTCTTGTGTCATGATTTAAATGTTTAAAGACTTCTTAAAGTACTTTGGTTCAAAAGGAAAAAAAAAAGAAAGAAGAAGGAAAATAAAAATAACAGGTTTGTCAAATACTTGGACTTTGGTGAGCATGAATTGTGTTAGATGGAAAAAGAACTGGTGTGTTTTCTGCCCCTTTGAGAAATAATGTTAAAGTGAAAGTTGTGTTTAACAGTTCGTCAATACCATGGTGAGTGATAGGTCAGTCAGCTGGATTTTGTGAGTTTTTAAACCTCTGGAATGAAAATTGCCTTATCAAGTGCCGCCCCTTCAAAAAGTAACATTACGGTAAAAGTTTTGTCTAAGAATTCATCAGAACCTTGGTCGTCGTCTTCTGCGTACACAGGCTGATACTCCTGCGGACACTTCCTATATGGGCAGGCAAGTATTAATCCCATCTACCCAACAAAGGGAATGGAGTTTTGTGTGTATGACTGTTTTCTATCCTGCCATTAAGGCAGCCATACTCCCATCTTGGGGAAGATGCATGCTATGTGTAACGTGTCATCCATACCAACGGCCAAGCTGGCCTTCTCTTCCGAAAGTTGGTGACTGGATTTTACGTGTGTGTAAGATGTTATGCCTGCCTTCACACATGGAACCTCGGTTTATAGTCTCATTCGAAGGACTGTATGGGAAATGGAGTCAGAACCAATGTTAACTTTGAGGGAAAAATCCCCCTGTACCGAAATGGCCCGACAGAGATTCGAACCCGCAATCCTAAGTTTACGAGTCCGGCGCTCTACCTTGGTCAAAAGTAACGCCAGTCAAAAAGGGAACAGAAGACAGGGAAGGGAGAACGAGAGTGGTAGAGTTACAGTTAACATTTTTTTTTTTCTTTTTTAGGCAAACCTTGATACGAATATAGTTGCTTGCAAACCTTATGATCAAAGGTATGTGTGAGCATGCTTAAGTGCACGTGTGTGTGTGTGTATATGCTCACGAGTGTGTACAGATGTAAAACCTGAACCAGAAAATGTGCCAAGGCCATTGGTTCTAAATCAGTCTGCTCACAGACGGTAAAGTGTACGTCTTGAGGCAGCCCAGCCACCTGCGTCACCATAATACAGCCAGCATGCACTGTGACTGGGATGTGTCTGTAAGAGTTTACAGGTGTGCATGCACTTCCATACCTGTATTTTTACATCATCATCACTGTTATTGTTATTGTTATTTACTACTGCTGCTGCTACTATCATTATTTGATATTAGTATTTTAACTGGCACTGTCTTCCCAGCAGCCTGGTTTTCATTCCACATCCATTGTGCGCCCGGTTTGAGGAGAGAAGTGAATGCTCATTCTTCTTTTTCATTGCCCTGAGTGTAGTTCATCTTGCCTGAAGGGGAGACCTAAGAGGTTGAAACGTGTTGTGTGTTGTCTTGTTAGTTGATCTGTTTGTCCCTTTCGTCCGACGAAATAGTTTTGTTTTTTTTCTTTTGGTTGGATTTCCGCAAGCAGTCACCTCACTTTGAAACATACCTGTATGTTGGAACTGTACAAGTGTCTGGCTTGGAATCCTTTCTCAGCAAAGGAGAAAAAAAAATGATAGATCCTTCACTGTGTTTATGAGTAGTGTCCATTTCACATGATGACATGTGTGTGTGTGCAGATGCTGGACCCCAAACTGAAGGGCCTGCAGACATAAACCACAGGTCAGGGAGCAAGCAGTGTGTGATGTGAGACAGTGATCGGTGGGGAAGGTGGGGATTGCTTCTCGCTCAACTCCGCCAGCAACCCCCCGAGTTGGCCCCCAGTGCAGGGCAACAGCCCAGAAATGTGACAGACACTTGGCTTCCAAGACCACTCTCTCTCTGTGCAGACAGCAGACTGGGTGTCGTGTGGCTTTGTTCTGTGTACACTGCCAGGGTTTTTCCATCAGCTTTTTCAAAACAAAACAAAACCAAGCATCACTTGCAGTGTGTGTTTTGCAACACCTGTTCTCTTGAATGGCGTCCTAAGTGAATCTTGAAGCTACGAGTTGACCGTCATCATTCATGGAGTAATGAGGGAGAGCCGAAAGAAGCCGTCGAGAGATCAAGGAAGGAATTAAAAGATTCCCACACAGAAAGCCGCCACTGTGTTTTGTTTCACCTCCACAACGCCCCCCAAAGAGAGAAGCAAGGCCTGCTGTGTGTTTTCTTGACGCCTGTTGTGATGTGGATCGCCTGTGCCCCGCCGCCGCCGCTACCACTGTCATTGTGTCCTGCACCTCCACCGGCACAATGAAGGAGCGACTGAAGGCAGGTGTGCTGAAGGAATCGGCCAAGAACAAGGACGTGAACGGTGGCGCCAGTGTTCGGGACATCAAGGACGAGGTGAAGGAGGAAGCCAAGGGTCACAGCGCGGGGAGTACGCCAGAGATCAAGCCGCCCTCCAGCACGCCGGACATTAAGCCGCCTCTAGCCAGCAGCCTGGACGTCAAACCCCCCTCCAACAAAATGGCCAACGGAGAAGCTGGTAAGTTGCTTGCTTGCCTGGTTGGTTTAGTGAAAACCTTTTTTTTTTTTTTTTAACTCATCCCCCTTTGGTGGGGAAAGGGCAGTGGGATATATTACAATTTGTTCTTCTTTTAAGTGTATCTCTTATTTTGACTGCAGTATTTTCTTTCTTTTGTTTTCTTCTCATCAAATCTACTAATCTAGATTTTTTTTAAATTTTTGCTTTGAATATTTGAATTGTACAGTGGTGTTTTAATTTCGATGATTGTATTCGTATCCATACCTAATGTTGCATTTCAAAACTATGAAGGTAATTTATGTGTAGACTTGCTTGTGTAAACAAAAAATCTTTGTAAATCATGTGTTTTTTTTTGTTACCATAATATTTATTGGTTTAAATAGGGTAACAAAATTCAAGTTCATAGAAGGAAGATAGTAGAATGACTGAAATAACTGATCATGAAGTCATAGCATAGTACAAAGATAAGATCAGCAGAATTTGTAGTTAGCCTGAAAGGGTGGTGACTGGAGTTGGAGTGTTGAAAATATGTCCAGGTACATAGTTCAATTTTTTTTTTTTTTTTTTAATGCAGAAGTAAGAGCAGATTTTTCGTCTCAGGTACAGCAGTCTTATTATTAGCCTCAAGGGACCCAACTTTGAAACAGTTCTCTTCTCTGATTTTAAGATTTGAAATCATTGTTCTGACACAAAGGGTGTGTTTGACATTTGGTGATGTAAATGTATAAAGTCTGCTCTTTTTGTCTGAGTGTCTGAAAGTGGAATGACTCATGTCTGCTCAAAGTTAAATCTGCTTAGATCTAGTACAGCAACATAAAGGAGATGGCCATGGAAACACAAATTTATACTGAGTCATTTCTGGATAATGGGCTTAAGAGTCAAAGTGTCAGAATCACTTTTGTCTGAAGGCTTCATATTGGCAAACATGTCTGAAAACTCTCGACTTAAAAAAAAAAAAAAAAAGTTTGAAATGAACCAAAGAAGAGGCAGGTCCAAGGGTTGTAGAGCAGGATGTGGCTCAGGAGTTTTCAGAGAGGTAGGGGAGCAATAGTTTCAGAAATTGTCAGTGAATTTCAAGCCTCAGTTCGGGGTGGAAGTGTGTGATAAGATAGTGGCAGTAACATTTTGTCAGTCAGGAGTTTTCCCAGGCATGTTGAAGAGAACGAGCTTGGAGTTCATGAATAGAAAGAGAAAAAAAAAATCTGTTGTGCACAAGAGGAAAATTTCACTGGACTGTCGGATCTCATTCCCCATCTGATTTCACCATATTTTGTGTTCATGTTTGGTGAACGTTCGATGAATACAATGAACTTTTCTTCTTTTTTTTTTAAAGAAAAAGAAAGAAAGAAGAAAAAACAAAAGGGAAAAATGGTTTGGAAAAAAAAAATTCCAGAGACAAAGTTCTTGAGCTGTAATTGCACACGCAGAGTGTGACTGTGATAGCTGAGGGGCAGAACAAATTTCGAGTGAGTAGCACGCCCATCAGTCCAAGAAAGACTTCTACTCACCTGCTTTTCATTTCATTCACTAAGTGAATTCACCTTGCATGAAACCAAAAATGAAACCTACAGAACTGCAAACCCTCTCAGATTTTTCTGGGATTTTCTGATTTTAGAAAAATGTTCTTAAAGTTCTGAATTTAAGGAGGTGGGGGGGGGGGGGGGGGGGGAAGAATCCAGCATGTCAATATAATGTTTAAAATTGTGGTGTTTGAAGGGTCAGTTTTGAGTAGGGATGATAAAGCACTGCAGAATAAAACCCAAATGGTGTGATGTGGATTGTGCAATACAAGTACGGAAAATGCATTGTCTTTATAGGCCTCACAATAATTGTCGTCTGAACCTTAAACAGGGTTAGAACTGCTTGCAGTCGAAAGCCAAACTGCCCTCTCTTCACTGCACCCTCCCCTTTCCTCCCCTGGTTCCCGACTTTGAACTTTGACCCCTCAAGGTCGGCAGGTCTTCCAAGCCTTCAAGTTATTCTCTTTTTTAGTTGATCTCTGACCTGAGAACGAGAGCATTCTCCTGTGCCTTTTCCTAGCTGGGAAAACAACATCATTGGCAAGCAGAAAGACTGGGAAGGCTGCTTTTGCTTTCTTGCTCATAAAAAGAATTAGGGAACTTTGAGAAAGCTGATCAGAGAGCTTTGAAAAGCAAGCCATCACAAGTCAGGCTCTTTTGACTGAAATTATTCCGTTTCAAGGTGTAAATGGGTTGTTTGCCTGTATCTAGCGTATGATCTGTGTATGTGTACATATGTGTGTGTGTGTGTGTGCGCATGCAGGCATTTTTGTTTGTATGCATGTCTGTGTAGGAGGGGAGGGGAATTACTTTTTGTCAGCATTTCTTCTGTTTTATATCTTACTTCTTTTTTTCTTCTTTTTTTTAAAATCTAGGAGCGAAAAATCAAGAAGCAAGGAAGACATTAATGAAGGTTGATCAGTTCCTGTCTTGATGTCATATGTGTCTGCTGAAGTTCTCTTGTCGGCCAGGTGGAGGAATGTTGCATTCACACACACACACACACACACACACATTACGTGCTACACTCTACACCAGTGATTGACATGATGGTGTTACCTTAAATGTAATGCAAGACCTATCCGTTACTTTGTCATATCTGATTAGTGTTCTAACGTCAAAACTGTATTGGAGATACAAATCATCGCCATCATCATCATCATCATCATCTTCTTCTTCACACCATCAAGTGGATGCATGCTGCAGCAGAAGACGCAGTTTCCTCATCAAAAATATTTGAGTCGCTGACACATCACATCCACCAATTTGGGTAATAGCACGTACTTCCTGCATAAGGGGTGGGGCTTTGGTATTACAAGCCCTTGCATTTGTGTGTGTGTAGTGTGTGTGTGTGTTTAAGAGTTAATCTGGAGGTCACAAAGCTTTCCTTATGTATGCAAATAAAAGGAGAATGAAAAGTGTCGAAATTCAAACTTTGTACCCTCCTCCCCCACATCTTTCCCCACTTCTTCACTCCCCCAAGGGAAAAAATAGAGAAAACTTTCTAGTGCTTTCTTACTTTTACTATTTTTAGTCAAATGTGTTTGAGAAAAAAATTGACAAAAGCAAACAAGGTCAATGTTCTGTGAAATTATTTTTAATTTCTTGTAGTTTAATGGTCTTTGTTATACGCTAAAGCAGTTATCACCGTATCTGTTGTGTGGTTACACTAATTAAGTTTACAGAAGTTGAAATTAAGCTGTGCTGGTTTGTTTTTTTTTTCGCCGTTATATTGGCAGCTACCAAATAAATTGTTGAGTGAGTTAACTCATCTGGCATATAGGTTCACTGAAGTGATAACAGATCCTTTTTGTATTCATTCTTTTGTGTGCTGTATGTGTTCTTTTTGTACTGAGGTCCATGTTATTGGTTGGTTGTTTTTCTTCCCTGGTCTCTTTTATTACTAATAGTACAATGTCTGCCTTCTTCTCCAGACACTCCTAAGTCAGAGGATAGCAATAAGAACAAAATTGTAACGGAGGGTAAGTACTCTGTTTCTTCATAACCACGTACCTGGCTTGCATGCTGTGGGCTTTGTGTGTTGTGTCAGGCAGAATCCTTCTGTATCGCCTTGGGAGTTGAGCTACTTGCCTGCTGGTATAATCATTGACTCTCAGGAATGAAGGCTTGTTGTGATGACTTCGTAGTGCTTTTACAACATCCGAGGTTGAAAAACTACAACAACAACAGCACTTTTGAATTGTTTCATCTTGTGGTATTTATTACCTCCTCTTGCTTGTTTTGTTTTCCCCACCTTTTCGTTTGCACCTATTTAATGACACCTGTCGTTTGTTAAATGAAATACCTTTAAAGTCGGTGGTTTTTTTTTGTTTTTTTTTTTTCTGCTGAGATGTTAAAAGCTCTTATGATAATATTGTTTGTGGTCCTAGTCCTGCTCCAGTTATTCATAGTCAAATCTTAAGAAGAGCTCATCGTTTAACTTCCTGCCAACATGACAATGGAGTTAATTAACATTGGGACAGATGGCATCATATAAATTGTCACGTTCCATCATTCTGCTTTTTGAAAATGAAGCTAGCAGAGCACACATGATTAGGGGAGGGTGATGATGTTCACATTGGATGTTCAAAATGCATTGTAATGGACCTTTGTCAGCAGTAACAGTTTTCCTCTAGTATCGGGCTTTCGTCAGGTGCTGTTGCGTCTGCGTGCTACACATTTGCCCTTTCTCTTTGCTTGTCGGTGTCAGTATGCCATTTTGCACCTGATATATGTATATGTATTTATATGCCTAGGACCTGAATCGATGTTCAGTTTTTGTGATCAGCAGCAAAAAAAAAGTGAAAAATGATATTTGTAACTTTGCTGAACTTATTTATCCGTTCACGGTGTAATGAATTCAGTACACAATACCCTTTTTTTTTGTATTCAGTTAAATTAATGGTTACGTTGTCTGCAGACACTTGTGTTTAACACAAAAACTTAACAAGACTGTTCATAAGTTTCGCACCAGACACAGATTTTGATTCAGTATTTGAAGACTTGAATTAGAGTTGGAAGTATTTTAAAAGCTGTTTCTTTAGGGACGGTCTGTCAGATTAATGGAGATATAAACAGAATAACGCGCTTCCAGACTTGAAAGTATAGTCGTATTGAAACTCTTGTATTAAATGTGAAACTTTAAATCTTTACAATTGTTTTCATTCGTACAGAAGCTGATACCAAGTAGTATTAAGATTACTGTTTTGTCTATGGCTTATATGCATCAAAGACTTATGTTTACTTCCATAACAATATATAAGTTCCAAGAATAACATTAAATTGAAAAAAGAGAACAGCAAAGTTGTTTGGAAAGAATGAAATATTTTTGCAGATTGAAAAAAAAGAAATCATAAAAGTAATACAAGTGTATGAAAATAAAATTGGTGAGTATTAAGAAACAAATATAAAAAGCATGAAAGATTAATTAATGTTAAGTCACTGAAAATTTTCACGCTCATTATTGCGCAGTGAGCTCAAATCATTAAAACAAAGAAAGATCAATTTTTCAGGTCACATCTGCACATGTGTCACATGACAAAATTCAGCTGTTTCCAAAAGCAGGGTACCCCCCCCCCCCCCCCCCCCCCCCCCAGAAAAAAGAAAAAGAAAAAAAAACAAACTTAGGGAACCGTACGCATGCTCCATCAAACATTTTTATTGATAGATAGATATGACAGTAATTATCTAAAGCAAAAGATGTGACACTAAAGAAAAGACAAAGTGCTTGCCTTTGTAGTAATAATTCTCCAAAGCAAAAGCAAAGGGGTCATTGACAATGTATAGCTTCACTACAAATGCTTCAGAATTTGATCAGTTTATAGAGTAGCGGTGATTGTAGCAGTAGTAAGAATGTTGAAGATTAGGTAGTAGATCATTCTCAGACTAAAAGAATCGGAGAAAAAGACAACTCTGCTTGCACTTTTTTTTTTAATACCCCCGCGGTAGATCAGTCTTAAACTAACAGTATCAGAGAGAAAACTGAACTGTTTTTACCAGTTTCAGTACGTCTGTTTCAAACTAAACTCCACAGAGAAAAACAACACTGCTTTTACTAGATTCAGTATACAAGAATGGACTGTGCATCTAGTTGAATGATTGAGCCTAAATCAGTAAATGCCATGTGTTGTGTCCCTTGGATGGAAGGTCATGTGAGCATAAAACTGAAATTCTCATCAGGTTATTTAAAGTACATAAGGAAATAGATATAATATCAGCGTTTTGAATTTTAGAGTGTGGGAGAAAGACATACAGCAGTGAGTTACAATGGTTGCAGTTTATGTCATAGTCTGTGGTCATTGTTGTGACAGTGTTTTGTTTTGTTGCTGAGTAGTTGAAAGATAAGGTTGATGAAACTAATGGCAGAAAATGTAGCAGTCCTGCTCGGAAGAGTGAAAGCACTTTGGTGTGTGTTTGTCTTGATTCAGTTATGTGTGTGCATGTAAATTATGCTTGCGCGCATGCATAATGTCGGTCAAGCATGTCAGTTGTCCTTTTTTTTCAGCTGATTTCCTGGTTCTTTTTCTGTCTTTTTTTTCTTTCTTTCTTTCTTTTTTTTTTTTTTTTTCTTTGGTCTGTTTTCCCATTTTTGCTGTTGGAAATCTGTAGAACACGACCTCCACTCCCTGGTTCCCACCCCCACCACCCCACCCCACCTCACCTCCACCACCCCCAAACAACAATATGAAATCTGAATGAAAACAGCTTAGAAATAGGTGTGAAGAAAGCAGCTGATTTGCTATTGTGCAGTATGTCACAGGTACTCAAAAGCACAGCCTGTTGTGTTTCCTCTACTGTTGGTTACACCTTCCACTCCTCCCCCACCTCTACAGTCATGACATTTTCTTCTTTTTTTTTTTTTTTTAATCTTGGCATGCGTGATCACTGTTAGTTTTTATTGTTATGTGTGTACCACCAGTTGATCACGTAGTTATTCGGTGTCTTGCCATTTAGCCCAGAAAATCCTTGGGCAGAGGGTTTGGAGGCCTTGTGTGTCTGGGGGGATATGCTATACATGTACCCTCTCTGTTAAATGGTGCCTTACATTGTTCTTTCCTGTTCTGGTTTGATGGGTCCTATCTGCCTGGTTTGATGGGTCCTATCTGCCTGGTTTGATGGGTCCTATCTGCCTGGTTTGATGGCTCATATCTGCCTGGTTTGATGGCTCATATCTGCCTGGTTTGATGGGTCCTATCTGCCTGGTTTGATGGCTCATATCTGCCTGGTTTGATGGGTCCTATCTGCCTGGTTTGATGGGTCCTATCTGCCTGGTTTGATGGGTCATATCTGTCTGGTTTGATGGCTCCTATCTGCCTGGTTTGATGGCTCAGGTCTGCTTGGTTTGATGGGTCATATCTGCCTTTTTTTTTTTTTTCCAATTAAAAAAAAAACAAACTTTAACAATGAAGGCAGTTCCATTGTTTTCTCACTGTATGTGCCTTGCTTAAAGTTAAAGGTGAGTCATGTCTGCCCCGTTGGTTTCATACTAAAGCCAGCTCTGTCCTTTTCTGTCCTTGCTTTTGTGAGTCATGTCTGCCCCGTTGGTTGTATACTACAGCCAGGTCTGTCCTTTTGTGAGTCATGTCTGCCCCGTTGGTTGTATACTACAGCCAGTTCTGTCCTTTTCTGTCCTTTTGTGAGTCATGTCTGCCCCGTTGGTTGTATACTACAGCCAGTTCTGTCCTTTTCTGTCCTTTTGTGAGTCATGTCTGCCCCGTTGGTTGTATACTACAGCCAGTTCTGTCCTTTTCTGTCCTTTTGTGAGTCATGTCTGCCCCGTTGGTTGTACACTACAGCCAGTTCTGTCCTTTTCTGTCCTTGCTTTTGTGAGTCATGTTGGGCCTGTTCTTTTTATATTCAAGCAGTTCTGCCCTTTTTCATCTTGTTCCTGCGTTGTGAGTCATGGCAGACTTTTTTTTAAATATTTTTTTAGTTGATTTATTTATTTATTTTAACAGTACAGCAGTTCTGTCCCTTTCCATCCTGTTCCTGCTTTTAACATTATACCCAGTTCTGTCCCCTTTTTTTTGGTCTTGTTCTTGCTTTATGAGTCATGTCTGACTTTTTTTTTTTTTAACATTGTAGCCAATTTGTCCTTTTCTGTCCTGTCTTTGCTTTATCAGTCACGTCTGACTCTTTTTTCTTTTTTCTTTTTTTAAAAACATTACAGCCAGTTCTGTCCTTTTTTTTGTCCTGTTCTTGCTTTTGTGACAGAGTCATGTCTGATTCATTCTTTTCTTTTTTGTTTTTTGTTTTTTTGTTTTTAACCATTATAGCCAATTCTGTCCTTTTCAGTCTGTTCCTGCTTTATATTACAGCCAGTTCTGTCTGTTCCTGCTTTATATTACAGCCAGTTCTGTCCTTTCTGTCTGTTCCTGCTTTATATTACAGCCAGTTCTGTCTGTTCCTGCTTTATATTACACTACAGCCAGTTCTGTCTGTTCCCGCTTTATTATTACAGCCAGTTCTGTCTGTTCCCGCTTTATATTACAGCCAGTTCTGTCTGTTCCTGCTTTATATTACAGCCAGTTCTGTCCTTTCTGTCTGTTCCTGCTTTATATTACAGCCAGTTTCTGTCTGTTCCTGCTTTATATTACAGCCAATTCTGCTCTTTTCAGTCTGTTCCTGCTTTATATTATAGCCAGTTCTGTCCTTTCTGTCTGTTCCTGCTTTATATTACAGCCAATTCTGCTCTTTTCAGTCTGTTCCTGCTTTATATTACAGCCAGTTCTGTCCTTTCTGTCTGTTCCTGCTTTATATTACAGCCAATTCTGCTCTTTTCAGTCTGTTCCTGCTTTATATTACAGCCAGTTCTGTTCTTTCTGTCTGTTCCTGCTTTATATTACAGCCAATTCTGCTCTTTTCAGTCTGTTCCTGCTTTATATTACAGCCAGTTCTGTCCTTTCTGTCTGTTCCTGCTTTATATTACAGCCAGTTCTGTCTGTTCCTGCTTTATATTACAGCCAGTTCTGTCTGTTCCTGCTTTATATTACACTAATTACAGCCAGTTCTGTCCTTTCCTGTCTGTTCCTGCTTTATATTACAGCCAGTTCTGTCCTTTCCTGTCTGTTCCTGCTTTATATTACAGCCAGTTCTGTCCTTTCCTGTCTGTTCCTGCTTTATATTACAGCCAGTTCTGTCCTTTCCTGTCTGTTCCTGCTTTATATGACAGCCAGTTCTGCCCTGTCCTGTCTGTTCCTGCTTTATATGACAGCCAGTTCTGTCCTTTCTGTCTGTTCCTGCTTTATATTACAGCCAGTTCTGTCCTTTCCTGTCTGTTCCTGCTTTATATTACAGCCAGTTCTGTCCTTTCCTGTCTGTTCCTGCTTTATATTACAGCCAGTTCTGTCCTTTCCTGTCTGTTCCTGCTTTATATTACAGCCAGTTCTGCCCTTTCCTGTCTGTTCCTGCTTTATATGACAGCCAGTTCTGTCCTTTCCTGTCTGTTCCTGCTTTATATGACAGCCAGTTCTGTCCTTTCTGTCTGTTCCTGCTTTATATGACAGCCAGTTCTGTCCTTTCTGTCTGTTCCTGCTTTATATTACAGCCAGTTCTGTCCTTTCTATCTGTTCCTGCTTTATATTACACTACAGCCAGTTCTGTCTGTTCCTGCTTTATATTACAGCCAGTTCTGTCTTTTCTGTCTGTTCCTGCTTTATATTACAGCCAGTTCTGTCCTTTCTGTCTGTTCCTGCTTTATATTACAGTCAGTTCTGTCTTTTTTAGTCTGTTCCTGCTTTATATTACAGCCAGTTCTGTCTGTTCCTGCTTTATATTACAGCCAGTTCTGTCTTTTCTGTCTGTTCCTGCTTTATATTACAGCCAGTTCTGTTCTTTCTGTCTGTTCTTGCTTTATATATTACAGCCAGTTCTGTCTGTGCCTGCTTTATATTACAGCCAGTTCTGTCCTTTCTGTCTGTTCCTGCTTTATATGACAGCCAGTTCTGTCCTTTCTGTCTGTTCCTGCTTTATATTACAGCCAGTTCTGTTCTTTCTGTCTGTTCCTGCTTTATATTATAGCCAGTTCCGTTCTTTCTGTCTGTTCCTGCTTTATATTGTAGCCAATTCCGTTCTTTCTGTCTGTTCCTGCTTTATATTGTAGCCAATTCTGTTCTTTCTGTCTGTTCCTGCTTTATATTGTAGCCAATTCTGTCCTTTCTGTCTGTTCCTGCTTTATATTACAGCCAGTTCTGTCTGTTCCTGCTTTATATTACAGCCAGTTCTGTCCTTTCTGTCTGTTCCTGCTTTATATTTATTACCATTAGTTCTGTCCTTTCTGTCTGTTCCTGCTTTATATTATAGCGAGTTCTGTCCTTTCTGTGTGTTCCTGCTTTATATTATAGCCAGTTCTGTCCTTTCTGTCTGTTCCTGCTTTATATTACAGCCAGTTCTGTCCTTTCTGTCTGTTCCTGCTTTATATTACAGCCAGTTCTGTCCTTTCTGTCTGTTCCTGCTTTATATTACAGCCAGTTCTGTCTGTTCCTGCTTTATATTACAGCCAGTTCTGTCCTTTCTGTCTGTTCCTGCTTTATATTTATTACCATTAGTTCTGTCCTTTCTGTCTGTTCCTGCTTTATATTATAGCGAGTTCTGTCTTTCTGTCTGTTCCTGCTTTATATTATAGCCAGTTCTGTCCTTTCTGTCTGTTCCTGCTTTATATTACAGCCAGTTCTGTCCTTTCTGTCTGTTCCTGCTTTATATTACAGCCAGTTCTGTCCTTTCTGTCTGTTCCTGCTTTATATTACAGCCAGTTCTGTCCTTTCCTGTCTGTTCCTGCTTTATATGACAGCCAGTTCTGTCCTTTCTGTCTGTTCCTGCTTTATATTTATTACCATTAGTTCTGTCCTTTCTGTCTGTTCCTGCTTTATATTACAGCCAGTTCTGTCCTTTCCTGTCTGTTCCTGCTTTATATTATAGCCAGTTCTGTCCTTTCTGTCTGTTCCTGCTTTATATTGTAGCCAATTCTGTCCTTTCTGTCTGTTCCTGCTTTATATTACAGCCAGTTCTGTCCTTTCTGTCTGTTCCTGCTTTATATTACAGCCAGTTCTGTCCTTTCCTGTCTGTTCCTGCTTTATATTACAGCCAGTTCTGTCTGTTCCTGTTTATATTACAGCCAGTTCTGTCTGTTCCTGCTTTATATTACAGCCAGTTCTGTCTGTTCCTGCTTTATATTACAGCCAGTTCTGTCCTTTCTGTCTGTTCCTGTTTTATATTTATTACCATTAGTTCTGTCCTTTCTGTCTGTTCCTGCTTTATATTATAGCCAATTCTGTTCTTTCTGTCTGTTCCTGCTTTATATTATAGCCAGTTCTGTTCTTTCTGTCTGTTCCTGCTTTATATTATAGCCAATTCTGTTCTTTCTGTCTGTTCCTGCTTTATATTATAGCCAATTCTGTTCTTTCTGTCTGTTCCTGCTTTATATTGTAGCCAATTCTGTTCTTTCTGTCTGTTCCTGCTTTATATTACAGCCAGTTCTGTCCTTTCTGTCTGTTCCTGCTTTATATTACAGCCAGTTCTGTCCTTTCTGTCTGTTCCTGCTTTATATTTATTACCATTAGTTCTGTCCTTTCTGTCTGTTCCTGCTTTATATTTATTACCATTAGTTCTGTCCTTTTATGTCCTGCCTTTGCTTTGTGAGTCATGTCTGTCCTCCTCCCCCCTCCCCTTTTTTTTTTTTTTTTTTTTTAAACATTATTGCGAATTCAATCCTTTTTTCCCTCCTGTTTCTTTGCTTAAGGTCATGTCTAAGTCTGAGTCCATTCTTTTTACAGTAAGGACAGTTCTGCTGTCTTCGGAAGTTCCGTCCCGATCCTACTTTGCGATTCATGTCTGATCTATTCTGTTAGCATTAAGGACACTTTTCTCCTGTTCCTGCTTTTGTGAGTCCCGTCTGACCCATTACTTGAATATCATTCAAGGACAGTTTTGTTGTCTTCCCTCTTCTTCCTGCTTTGCAGATCATGTCTGATTCTTTCATTTTACATTAGTTAAGGGCAGTTGTTTTCCTTCAAGCTCTTGGTTTGGGAATCGTGTCTTTTTTTTTTTCCCTCCTTACATTATTGTCAGCTTTATTATTTTTTTCTTTCCTGTTCTGGCTTTGTGAGTTATTTCTGACCCATTCTTTTTTTGCTGTGTGAAGTATGCTACAGCAGTTTTTATCGTTCTCATTGCAGTTCCTGCTTTGTAGGTCATGTCCTGTCTCGCATTTCTTTTCTACAGCAGTTAAGTTGTCAGCTTCCTGTTTTACATCATAGGTGAAAATGATGTATTACTTGACGTTTAAATTTTTATTCACGCTGGTCCAAAATTATGTGGAGTGGAATTTGACAAAGAGAGGAACACAGAGACAGAAATAGAGTGAGAGAGAAAGCTTAAGAGAGAGAAAAAAAGATCAGAGAAAGATAGATGGAGAAGGGGGGGGGGGAGAGACAGAAGACTCAGAACAATGTGGTGAAAGACAACTTAGAGAAGACAGAGAGACTCAGAGTGGAGAAAGAGAGTGGGTACATAATCAAAGACAGAAAAACGGAGACAAAGATTAGAGAGAGAACGAGTACATAACCTAAAACAAAGAGAGGGAAAGACAGAGACAAAGACTAGGGAGAGAGAGAGCATGGTACTGCGATAAAGATTCAGACTGACATTATTAACTTAAGAGACAGTGATGTACTGGAAGGGGTGGGGTGGGGAGCTGTCATTTTTCATCTTGCATGTTCTTCGGGTGGGAGGAACTGTCATCTTCCAAGCTTTAAGTCGTCTTCCACATTGTTTAAAAAAAAAAAAAAAAGAAAAAAGAAGGGGGGGAGGGGGGTGCTGTCATCTTTAAGATTTTTACAGAAGCTGGGGGTAGGGGGTGCCTGATATTGAAAAAAAAAAGGGGGGGGGGGGGGATGGCAACTGTCCTGTACATGTGGGGGGGGGGGGGGTGCATTTCTTCCACAGTTTTGTACATGAAAGATGGGAGAAGAAGAAACTACCAACTTCAGAATTGTTTTGAGACTGGGAGGGGGGACTCACATCTTCCAAATCTTTATAAAAGAGCACATGCACCCTGGATGCGAAAATATGCATGCATGCACACAAACACGCGCACGCACACACACACACACACACACACACACACACACACACACACACACACACACACACACACACAGCATGTTGTCTCGCATAAGTTAATTTACGCCAAAAGCATCTTGTGAACATAGGTCAAAATAACTGTAAGATGCAGTCATGACTGACTGACGCTTGTGCCACAGCTATGTTTACTTTTATTCATTTAGGATAACAATGCCTTGATGATGTATCTCGGTTGCCAACTTGATAATAATCGGTAATTAAGATGGGAATAAAAACAGTTGAATTTCCAGCTTATGTGCCAAGTGTGTGTCGACAAAAAAAATTGAAAGGGAAAAAAAACGAGATCCAGAAAAGGGGATTAATGAGATGTGAACCTGCTCCTTGCCTGAGAAACTGAAGCTGCTCCTTGCCTGAGAAACTGAACCTGCTCCTTGCCTGAGAAACTGAAGCTGCTCCTTGCCTGAGAAACTGGTTTCATTAGTGTGCAGTGGCAGACCATTAGTCGAAGTTCACATAGATCTGTCATCTCTCTGGACCTCTTCTCTTGTCTTCTCTTCACTTCTCTTCTCACTCTTCTCTTCTTTTCTCTCTCCTCCCTTTGTCTCTCTCTTCTTGCTCTCTCTCTGTCTGTCTGTCTGTCTCTCTCTCTCTCTCTCTGTCTCTCTCCCACTCTCTCTCACTCTTTTTCTCTTCTGTCTCCCTGCTGCATCGGTTACCTCTCTCTCTGACTCTGTTTTCTCTCTCATCTTTCCTCCCGCCTCCTCCCTTCTCTCTCTCCTGCTCCCTCTCTCTCACTCCACTCTGTTTCCCCCCTCCTCCTCTCTCTCTTCTCTCTCTCTCTCTCTCTCTCTCTCTCTCTCTTCTCTCTCTCTCTCTCTCTGTGTCTATCTCTCTGTCTTCTCTTCTTTTCCTATTCACAAAATTTATTGCAATGTTTTGTCTCTTGTATACTGTCAGACGGCTTTGCATTTCTGTACATGCTGCCATAGCACAGGCCCCATGCCCTGTTTGTAGAGAGCTAAAGATAAGCTGCAGTAAGTTTCTGAAATTCCTGATTCTTTCTGTGGATATTTCAGGCATCAAGATAATTATGGTAGTTTCTGAAATTCCTCATTCTTTCTGTGGATATCTCAGGCATCAGTAGTAGTTTCTTGAAATGGCTCATTCTTTGTGTGGATATTTTCAGGCATCAACTATAATATAGTAGTTTCTGACATTCTCAGGCATCAAGGAAGAGAACGGGGGCCCCATGTCGGTGGGCAGTGATAACAAGAAGTCTCCGGCCGGAGCAGGGAGTATGGGCACTCCGGGAGGGCCGGGGGCGCCCTCCGCCAGACCCGACCTGTCAGTGCCTGGGTTCATCCAGCAGCAGTCGCAGATCTTTGTCTTCAACTCCGCCATGGCCAACCAGGCGGCCGAGAGCGTCAAGCAGGGCAAGTACAAGAACATCATCAGCTACCACATGGAGCAGCACTCCTCCAGCAGGCCATGAATCAGGTCAGTGCACTGTTGTTGTTTGCAGGAGACTTTCCTGCTATAGGGTTTCGTAGACAACTTTTCTGCTAGAAAGACTTTCACTTTTAGCCAGACTTTCCTGCTAGTACCAGACTTTCCTGCTAGTACCAGACTTTCCTGCTAGCACCAGACTTTCCTGCTAGTACCAGACTTTCCTGCTAGCACCAGACTTTCCTGCTAGCACCAGACTTTCTGCTAGTACCAGACTTCTGCTAGCACCGACTTTCCTGCTAGCACCAGACTTTCCTGCTAGCCAGACTTTTTGACACCTTTGAGGTATGGAGGCACTTGCTGTATTGAGTCTAGAGGACTGGAAGCGTGTGTGTGTGTGTATGTTTGGGGGGAGGGGGGGGGGGGGGGGGGGTTGTTGGGATTCAGGTGTTTCTGTATGAAGGAAACTTTGATGTTTTTCTCTCTTCCTCCTGATGCTCAGTATATGAGCTCCCAGTTTTCAGTTGCGACCATTGGTTGGTACAACATGGCATGACAGCCAAGTTCTTGAAATGAATGAAAATAATGGTAATGAAGGACGATTTGACTACAGATTTTTGTGAAATGAGGGAGTGCACATAATTATTAGCAGTTCATTACTTGTAAAGGCAGTGGCATTTGGAAAAAGCAGGTGAAGGGACATAAGATTAGAAAAGTGACAATGCTTTTTAAAAAATTAATATTACACACCAGACTATTTGAAATAACAGGTCAGTATTAAATTCTACTGTTTATCAGCCTTCTTTGTCATATTTTTTGTAATGTATTTGTATTATAAAGCATATGGACTGTCAATTTTTGTTAGCATTAAAATATCAAACAAGCACACACGTGCGCATGCACGCACGCACACATGCGCGCACACACACACACACACACACACACACACACACACACACACACACAAAATATCTGGCAAAAAAAAAAGTGAAGTCTTTGTCAGGTCAGTGTCATGTCTGTGTGAAAAATGACTGGAAATTGGAATGGCCGGACAAACTTGGCAACAGTGGCCTGGCACACAGGCTTGTGTGCCAGAAGATTGATGTGGCCAGCGTGTCTCTGTGTGTGGTTGAACATTCAAACAGGGATCCATCGAGTTGGGGAGGGGGGACTTTTAATTCTCATGCAGACGATCCAGTATATGTAAGGTGATAGCACTGTAGCAGACCACTCAGACAGAATTCCTCACTAGGTACACTCAAGCCTTCCCAAATAGTCTGTAAGGGAACAAAATCCAGGGTGATCTGTGACTGGCTAATCAGTTGCTAATTGGTAATGGCAGATCATGGGAGTTAAAAGGTGAAGTGCAGTGGATTGTCATCCCTTTCTGGAATGATTTTTTTTTTTTGGGGGGGGGGGGGGGGGATCATTTGTGCTTTTGTCTTAAGCTAATTTCTCTCCCAAAGGTATGGTAGCAATCGGTTTGCATGTGGGCACTGGCAACAATGGTTTTGAAAAAAAGGGCATCACTGCTGCAACTGGATTGGGAACAGTTGGAATGTTTGACTGGGATGCTGGCAAGAAAGGACGTGCGACTCGTGGTAAATCCTGTTGACATGCAGAACTTTCATAGCTGACAATAAGTCATAACCCATTTGATCCATAGCCTTGAATCTCCAGATGTGTGTGTTTGTGTATGTGGCAAATGCTTGCACCATATGCATTGCTATCAATATTTGTTCATCTCAGGCATTTTGTTGGTGTTTGTGTGTTGGTGCATAACTTTAAGCTTTCTGTGTTGGTGTCTTGTAGATGACAACAGTCCGGATGTTCTCTTTTTTCTTTTTCATGTTGAAAGTGTTGTTTTTGTTAAATTTTGCTTTAAATGAAAAGTATAGTTTATGCTTCAGTTTGCTGGAGAACAGTTGGCTGTGGCAGATTCTGAACAAATGGGAAAAATGAAGAGAAAAAGAAGCATGGCCACAGAGATTTGACGGAAGCAGGCTTCAGCTGTTTGGATGTGTGTGTCAAGTTGGGCATGCACCACAGTAACATAACATGCTGGACAGCAGAAGTGATAACGTAACCTAAGGGCACTTTGATGACTGTTTCAGCGCGGACAGAACAAGCCGGGCCCGGGAGGAAGGACGCCAACCTACCCTGGTTTCCCAGGCAAGCCTGGCATGCCGGGCATGGGGCCAGAGATGGGAGGACCAGGGATGGGGTGTCCGCCCAACAGCATGGCGGGGGTGGGCATGGGCAGCACTGTGGAGCAGTGGGTGCAGGAACAGAACGCCAACCTCCAGCAGCAGCAGGCCATGTCCGGCATGCCCTCCTACCCCATGACCTCCAGCGGCATGGTGGGCCCCAACGGACCCGGCCCGGGGGCGGGGCCGAACGCCATGTATCCCCAGGGAATGATGGGAGGCCCCGGCCCCATGGGGGGCCCGGGAGGGTTCCCCATGATGGAAAGTGCCTACGAGTTCAACCCTGATGCTGTGGGCCCGGGAGGGGCTGTGTCCATGCCTCACATCAACCTCTCGCAAAACAAGGTTCCCAACGAGAGTTTGACTCCAGAGCAGCTGAAAAACCGATCTGAAAAGCTGCGGGGATTGTCGAAGATCAAGGGCAGTTTAGAGATGCGTGGTCTGCTGGACAGTGGTGGCCCCCCGGACATGTTCATGGGGGGGAATATGAGCAGCCAGCAGGTCATGCTGTCTCAGCAGCAGGCCATGATGAGCCAGCACCAGGCCATGATGAGCGGGATGGGCCCGGCCAAGGCCCCCACCCGGGCATGATGTCCCCATCCCAGCAGTACATGATGCAGCAGCCACCCCAGCACATGGGCATGGAGGGACCCTTCCAGCCGGGCCACCCGGCAAACTTTCGAGGACAGGGTCCGGGACCGGGGCCTGGGATGAGCGGAGACATGAACCCCCACCAGGCCTGGGTCCGCATGCAGCAGGAGTACTACGAGAGCAAGACCAAGATGATGCAGCACCAGCAACGATCACAGCAGGCAGCCATGATGGGAGGCATGGGACCGCAGCACCCGCTCAGCGGCCCTCCCCCGCCCTACTACAGCACCATGGGGGGCAAGCGACAGCCGGTGCCTCCCATGGGCATGGTGGGCTCTCCCACCTCCCCGAGCCCCATGATGGACGGCGGGGTGGACCCCATCATGTTTCCCACGGCGCGCAGTCGAGGCATGCCCATGGACCCTCAGGCTATGGAAGCCATGGGCCCTGCCGGCTTTGTCCCAGGGCCCTCCGGCATGCCCCTCACAGCATGGGCATGGGTATGATGCCAGGGATGGAAGGACCCATGATGCCGGGCATGGGGCCTCAGGGACCCATGGTGTCGGGGCCCATGATGCCCAGCCGCGTGGGAACGGGTCCGATGATGTGTAGCACTAGTGGTGTCAACGTTGTGTCTTCGACGTCGAGTAGGAAGACGGCAGGGGCCCCTCCTCAGGTGACTCTCCATCGGGCCGGAAATCCTGAGCAGTTCACGCCAGAGCCCAACAGTGCCAATATGAACTCTTCGGGCAGCAAACCTCCCCCCTCCTATGCCCAGGCTCAGAAACGCAAACGGGACGACATGGAGGACCCCTTCAAAAACTTACAACCCACCCGTCCCCTACCCCATTGACATACCTCAATCAGTTTGAAGGACAGGAACTGACAATCACCAAACAGCTCAATTCTGCCTTTAGAGACTCTACCACAGGGACGGGGCCCAGCGCTGGGGCTGGTGTCGGCAGTATGACCCCCCACGACCCCGGCTCGGTTCCTCCGTCCTCCAGATGCACAACAATCAGTTCTCCTCCCCTGCCAGCAACAGCAATCCGGTGAACTCCCCTATGCCACACGGCAGCAGCAACCCCGGGGGCAACCCACCATCGGTGAAGAACCCCATGTCCAATTCCAGCCAGACCTCCAGCACGGGCCACTTGGGGAGCCGGGGACCCTACACCACCCTCCGGGTCAGTCCCCGCTGTCCGGCGCCAACATGCGGCTGTCACACTTTGACCCCGCCCCGGCGAACGGGGTGGCCGGTCCCAGCAGCACGGCGACCAGTGCCAGCGGGAGCATGTCAAGCGCCCCGGCCACCCCCACGGCGGTGGCCCCCAAGCAGCCAACCCAGAACATGACCCAGGGATCGTCCTCGTCCTCCATGTCCAACATCACCTCGGCCTCGCTGGCCAACCTGGCCAAGGGCGTGGAGAACTTGTCCAACCAGATGCAGCAGAGCATGGTGCATGGGGGACCCTTCCACAGCATCCAGGTGCAGGGGCAGGTGGGCAGCACTCCGGCCAGCAACAGCAGGTGAGTGGGAAGGGGATTGACTGCATTTTTTTTGTGCGTGTGTGTGTGGTTGTTAATGTTTCGCTTGTTTGTCATTGTCCACACAAAGATGAGTCATGTGTAGGTATGTTTGTGCACATGTACGTATTGAGGTTACATTATCACAACTTATCTTGATTTCAAAGTGAAGAGACTGCAGGCAGAAATTGAAACCAATTTTAAAAAGAATCTGTTCTAAATCCACCAGACAGCAGGGACAAACAAATCACAAGACAAAACACGACGCATCTCGATCTCATAGGTCGTCTTCAGGCAAGGTAAGCAGCAGTCAAGACTATGAAAACGAAGGATAATGTTGAATACTCATAGGCACCAGCCGTATGAAACTTCTGATGTCCGTGGGACTTGCTCTGCCTGTCCACTAGCAAATGCTGTGGGGGATTTCGATGAGGGCTGAAATTGTCTTGCAGATTTTCAGTTCCAGTCCTGGGTGATTATTACAGATGTTGGACTACACACCAAGCAGTTATCTGAGGACTTGAGCTCAAATCGTTACATTTTGTAAATTTATGTTAATTGCAAATGTCTCAGATATTTCAGAGGACCCAAGCCATTTGGCAAAATGTCGGTTAAGGTCAGCAATCAGCAGTAAAGATGCGAATTTAATAAACAGATATTGGATAATGTTGGCAATGCCTTTTGACACTATTTTTTTTCCAAGCCCTGTCATTAGCCTCACATTTTTATTAGGTAGTCTAGGTCCTGGTTATAAATGATGTTGAACTTAAAAGTGTGTGTGTGTGCACATGTGTGGTTTAAATGATAAGAAATAGGGTACATGCACCCTCAAAGACCTATACAGTGCGAAGTACACATTCATTCACCTGCGCTTAGACAGAAAACACAATGTGCATGATTCTTGTGTCCCCCCTCCCTCTCCCACATCTCTCACCTTTCATTCATCCTCCTTTTCCAATGCTCCTGTTGCCCCTGGAAAAAAAACACTGCTTCCACAAGTAAACACCTTTCCCCAGGGTTCACACAAACCCTGGAAGCCTTGACAAGTCCAGGAAACGCAGAAGGGACTTTTCCCAGGCTTACAAGTGCTGGAAAAACAGCGTTGGTAAGCTTTCCCTGAAAAGACTTAACATTTTTTTCAAAATCTGTTGATCATAATCATGTTTTCAAAAAGTGGCAAGTGTCATAACTGTTTTTTCAAAAAAAGATTTAGGGGGAGAGAGGCGTAGGAAAGAGAAAGAAAGTACATGCCCTTGTTGTAGACTGCCCCCGAAATGTGATCGCAGATGTAAATAAGCTGCTTGTTCGTTCAGTGTTTCCCATTTTCTTTGCGACAAATTTAAGGGTTGAAAGGCAACGTTACTGTTCAGCTGGTTGCTGGGTCTTGTCTGCCATGCTGGCCATTGAACAAACTGTAAAACAGCTTTCTGTCACTTCACTGTCACCTACACCACCAATATGTTATCACCAACGGTCACATCATGTTGGTTGCTTCAATTTTTTTTTTTTCCCAAGCTTCCTTAGGACCAGGTCAACTGTGAGTTTGAAGGTAAAGTGATGGCTTCAGTTGGGCTTGTGTTTGCTGCACGAAGATGCTGTTTCACTTTGAAGATTTGTCTGATCTTCCGTAATGTAACTTTCACTCTGACCAACATATTGACATATGAAAGTACGTTGAAAATGTGCTGTGATCGTTTTTCTCACCCATGAATTTCTGAGTTGCTTTTGCTGCAATGTTAGTTCACACCCGTGTGGAATGTACAATAGGGTGCCCTTGGCTTTATGACCAGTGAAAAGGTAAGCCTAACAAACCTGATGGAAGAGACTGCTGCTGGGCAGCAACTGGTTTTCCTATTTCATGGCATTTAGAATGCTGTGTGAAAAAACAGAGTAAGTATGGGTTCACTCCAGAAAAGGAAAATGGAAGGGCAGGCAGAGGGCAGAAAACCCAGCATCCATCGGACCCTCTGATAGTGATTGTATGCATCCTTTAGGATTTCTGAGAGTAATAGACGTGCAGTTGTACATCATGGGAACTTTGTGGCATTATGCATCCTTTACAATTTCTGAGAGTAATAGACGTGCAGTTGTACATCGTGGGAACATAGCAGTTCTATGCATCCTTTACCAATTCTGTAAGTAATAGACGTGCAGTTGTACATCGTGGGAACATAGCAGTTCTATGCATCCTTTACCAATTCTGTAAGTAATAGATGTGCAGTTGTACATCGTGGGAACTTTGTGGCATTATGCATGCTTCACCAATTCTGTGAGTAATAGACGTGCATATCATGGGAACATAGTAATTCTATGCATCCTTTACCAATTCTGAGAGTAGTACTAATAGACATGCAGTTGTCATGGGAACATAGTAATTCTATGCATCCTTTACCAGTTCCGTGAGTAATAGACTTGCAGTTGTATATACATCATGGGAACATAGTAATTCTATGCATCCTTTACCAAAAATTCTGTGAGTAATAGATGTGCAGTCACACATCATGGGAACATTGCTTTACATTGGCCACTGTTGGCAAGTCCATTTTTTGGGGAAAGGTTAGAAAGATGTTTTGATAGTTTGAAGATATGGAAAGGCAGAGCTCTGCATTTTCAACTACAGTTGGCAACACAACACAGACTGTCAAGACTGGTTGGAAACAGATGTGAGAAGTGTAAGGTGAAAAGAGATTGTGAACATCAGCTTCACAGCCTCTTCAGTAGTTCCAAGATTACACAGTATTCAGTAGACTTAGCAGTCTGTGTAAGTTGAGTACACTAGAGGCATATGCATGCCAGCATGCGCATGCACACCTACAAAAACACACACACGCACACGCGCGCCACGCACACACACACACACACACACCCCACACACACACATATGAGTAAGGAGAAAAAAATGTGTGTGCTGCCTGCTAGAGATGGAAGACAATGATAGGAGTGCCTGTTTACTGAATCAGACATGAAATTTGGGGCTGACTGCTGTGGCTTGCAAGAATTTTATGTGGTAAGAGAACATGTAGCCAAAGTGTACAAATCAAACGAACAAACAAAACAAAACAAAACCATCCCCAGATGAATTCTTAGTCATTCAGCATGAAAATGTATACACAGTTTGTGTTGTATCTATAATTACTCATGAGTCACCATCATTCAGTTGCAGTGTGCTTACTTTTCTTTCTTTTTTTTGAATATCATGTCATTGTTGTTATCAGATATGCATTCTGTTCTCTTGAGTTGTTTGATTTAAAAGAGATGGTGAGGTTTTAAGAGAAGCACTGTAGGTCTCTTTAAGGGAAGATCTGTGTTTCAGCAGTGGTATTGTGACCAGTTCTTGGGTCAGATTGCAGGCCATCGATGTTCAGTTCAGCACAAGGATTTGTCACAAGTCTGTAGTCTACTTGCACAGCCTAACGGTTTGTCCAAGAGAGAGAGAGAGAGAGAGAAAAAAAAAAACATGTTTTCTCTGCACAGCACTCGCAGTATCATATTTGTAACATTAGTTGCTGTGAGAAGAATGGATAACCAGAAACAACAGAATGGTAGATTTTCACAGAGCATCCGAGCACCAAGTGTTTTTGCAATCCTGGTTTACCGGAAGCAAGTGTTGTTGCAGCACCACTGTGTTATCTTAGTTCAAGTGACCTCACAGGTCTTTTTCAGAGCTGTCACCACCGGGGCGGAAGGCCCCCCTTGTGAAAAAGAAACCAACAACAGAGGCAGTGTACATGAATCAATGGCATGGTGCTTTGGTCACTAAACTGTTGACACCTTTGGGGCAGGTAAAGGGGAGAGAGAAGTAGGCAGCCAATAACTTGACTTTAAGGACTTTCAGCTTCATATTGATTCATGTTTTTTTGTTGAACACTGAAAAGGTACTTGAGCATCCTGTGTTAGTCATTGTGTACAACACCTGTTCGTTGTCTGAGAAGGCCATTGGTACAAAATCTGTTCAGTGTCTGAAAATTGAAAAGATAATTGTGTACAATATTCGGTAGTGTTTTGAATTTTCAAAGGCGATATATTTGGTCGTGCCTGAAAATTGAGAAGGTGAATTTGTGCAACATAAGTTCAACATCTGAACATCGAAAAGACTTGTTGTGAACAGTATCTGTGCTGTATATCCTACAGTGATGATGTGCTTTTTAAGCAAAAAGTGAATGCCTTGTCACAGCTGGTTTGACTACGTCTGTTGTGCAGCACCAGCACAAGTGGAAGCACCCCAGTGTGCTGCTCCCAGGCCACGGCCAGCACCACCCAGCCGGGCAGCGCCTCCAGCACCCCCAAACAGTACATCAACAACACCAACATCAGCCAGGTCAACAACTTCTACGGGGTCAACAGGGAGGCGGCACAGAGCAGCATGGAGGTGCACGCCATGACCATGGAGGGAGGAGCCCACGTCAGCATGACGGGCGCCGGCAGCTCAGCCACCATGACCAACGTCAGCACCATGAATGGCAACATGGGCGCCGCCGGAGGAATGGCCAAAGAGGGCGGTGCCTTCAGAGAGACCCCGATCCAGCAGCAGCAGCAGCAACAGCAGCAGCAACAGCAGCATCAGGCAGCGATGATGATGGCAGGGGGTGGAGGGATGGGGGTCAGCATGGCCATGTCGCAGGCCCAGATGCAGAGCGCAGGGTCGGTGCCGGTGGTCAGTGCCCCCATGGCCACCATGCAGCCCGGCATGCCCCCCTCCTCTCAGGTCAAGTCCCCGCCCTACCAGTCCCACCCGCACCCTCTCCCTCTCCCCTCCATGAGCACGGGTATGCAGCAGTCGGGCATGAGCACCTCCATGGGCGGTGGGAGTGGAAACCGCCTGACCTCCCCTCCGTTCCCCTCCAACTCCCTGGGCAACGCCAACGTGCACATCCAGCCCAAGGCCCCCAACACCATCCAGTACCTGCCGGCCAACCCACCACCTACCCAGCAGCCCCCAGCGCAGTCGGCCATGCCCATGGCTGGGGGGCCTCCACCCGCCAAACGAGCGGCCACGGAGATGGAGATGATGGCACGCTACAACTCCCCGATGGACATGAAGGGCAACCCCTCCTCCACCCTGCAGTACTTCCCCAACTCGCCCCCTAATCACACCATGCGACCCCACCCGGGCACAGGACCTCATTCGGGGGCTGGTGTGCCCCCGATGCCGGAGTTCACCCCTCAGCAGACGATGGAGATGCAGCAGGCGATGATGATGCGAGGCGGGGCGCCAGGGGCACCTGGGCCTCAAGACTTTGGGCCCATGGGGCCGATGGGCCAGGGGATGCACCCCGGGATGAGCATGGGTCCTGGGGGGCCGGTGCCCAGCTCCATGCACAGCCCGCTGGGGATGGAGCGCATGGACATGAGCGGCATGGGCAGCCCCATGGACCCCGTGTTGATGGGCCCTGGAGCCAGTGCCATGCGGCACGCCACTGTGATGGGACCAGGTGGGGCGGGGTCCATGGACCCCATGAGCTCCCCCATGCCCTCCATGATGGGGCCTGCCGGGGCCGCCCCTTCCGGCTCCTATCCTGGGCCAGCGCCTCAGGGTTACCTTCCCAACGGACAGTCGATGATGATGGGCCAGCCCATGCAGGGGCCAGGGCCTGCAGGACCTCCAGGGCACCCCGTCTCCATGTCCTCTATGCCCATCTCTCACAGCGGAATGCCCAGAATGCCGGGAGCGCCGTCCTCCATGCGGATGCAGATTCCGGGAGCAGCGGGGCCCGCTGGAAGTGGAGGTTACTCGGCACAGTACCAACAGTTTCAGCAGCAGTTGTATGCGCAGGGACGGCCTCGGCAGATGTCCCCCCACATGATGGGCGCAGGGCCTCCGGGCCCAGGACAGCCCTACATGGGCATGATCCCTCCCAACATGCCAGGCGCTAGCTAGGACCACAAGGTGTGTGGGGGTAAAGAGTGCGTTGTGAATGGGCGGGTCTGTGTGTCCGAGTGTGTGTGTGTCTGTGCACAGCAAGCAAGCAAGAAAGTGTGCTCAAAAGGGTGACCAAGTTTGCAGACGATTGTGGTGTTCCTCACCCCAGTTTCATTTGCAGCAGAAAGAAAACCTCTTGTGCCTAAAGTTTACGCATATTGCTACACAAGTTTTGTGGTGAAAACGGAAAATTTATTGAAAAAAAAAAAAGATTTATGAAAAGAAAATTTGTGTTTATTGCATATGTTTGTGACCAGTAGGAACTTCGAAAGCATTTACATTTGAACGGTCCCTCCACTAAAAAGGATTGCAAGAATATTGTGACAGTGTGAGAAAAACAAACCTGGCAAAGCCGGTTCATGACACTTGTAGTGTTTAAATGACACATTGATCTGAGCGAGCTACGACTGAACACTGGAAGCCTGAATAACCACAGTGTAACACCGCGCCATCATCATGCGCAATGGACGGGACTGTCGGGATCCCTCGGGCGCAGTGCTAGGCCTCAGCTGGGAAGGGAAACAAAGCCCATCATGCTTTTTTTTTTTTTTTTTTTTGTGGTGTGTACCATTCATGTGTGTGATGACCTACAAAGTTGTGTGAATGTACAAATACCATGCTATCATCATTTTCATTTTCCACTTGTGGGGGCCGGCAACACAACAGCTAACCGCTAAATGATACAACAGCTAATGGATGTCAGTCTGTGTACATTGATCAAAGGTGGGAACAGTTTGGTTGTTGTTTTGTTGTAATTGAGCCAAACGATGTGGGTGCCAACATCTGGTTTTCAGGTTTGGTTTGGATTGTCGATCCCCCACCCACCCCCCACCACCACCACCACCCCCTCAACCCCGACACCATGCCTACACCCCCCACCCCTTCAATCTTCATCTGTTTATTATCAACGAATTGCCCATTTCGCCATTGCGTTTGCTGTCACCCAGGTCTGTTGTCCACTTGTTATGCAGCTGCTGCAGTCTCCAGAGTGCATCAAACCACAAACTGTCAGTCTCCTTTGTGTCTGTTGTACATGTATGGCATTGCTTCTCAACCTCTCCCCCGGCTCCCAGCTACAAGTGCAAGTGTGTGAGTACAGCCTCTTGGACTGCCACTGTGATAAGTTGGGTTGCAACATCGGAGTGTTTCTTGTGCTTGGTTTTTTTTTTTTTTTTTTTTCTGTTTGTGTTTGTTTTGAAAGAAATGTCTACACCAGTTCAGTTGGTTGTCAGGAGCAGTGTAGAGGAAATGTCTGCATTGGGTGTAAATGGGGTCGTTCAGTCTTTTTTTCCACCCAGTGTTTAGAACTACCAGTTGACAGATGCTGCAATCTGCAGTATTGCCCTTTGCTCATATCCAGGAACTTACAGTGTACGTTTGCTTGTCAGTTGTGTGTGTGTGTTTGAGTATGTGAATGTGCATACATACAGTGTGTTTGAAATAGGTAATTTTTACTCTATCCGTGTTTCACTGATACATGTATTTTAGCAATGTTACGGAGTTGTGACTTTAAAAGGACACCCGTCGGTTTGACTTGAATGCCTTTGTCATGCCTTGGCGCGCTTTTTTTTTTTTTTTTTTTTTTGGCTAGAGCTGATGGGCAGGGTTGGTTGTTTTTTGTTTTCTTTTTCATTTCAGTTCTGACCATGCGTTTCCATGCGTGTCAGAGCATGGATGTATGCATCACATGCGTTTGAAAATCGAGAAGGAGAGATGAGGTGAGAGACTCGCAGAAAGAAGACCTTAATCTTTTGGGGGTGGATTTGGCTCCCCTCACCATTCCCTCTCATTGTCGACTTGATCAGTGCGATACCGTTAGAAAGCTGTAAGCCACAATCGGTCCAAGAGTCAGAGACATGCGACATACCTAAAAGGGGAAAGAAGTTGGGGATGAGGAGGGGGAAGGGAGCATGGGTGTGCAGACTGAGAACGGCCAATCAATCAGCTCTGCTGTCGCCTCAAGGCCGGCCAGCTGTTGAAGTCAGGTGGACTAGAACAGGGTGTAGTCTGGACAGTTTGTGCACAAGGTATCGGTGCAAGGACACAATCAATGTTTACATCATTTGAAACGTACGTCTGGACAGGGTTTCCTGTTAGTTGCAAAGTGAGGCAACTGCAGGTGGAAATCTAAACAAATCTTAAGAAGTGTTTGAAAGAACTCGCCAGACAACATGGACAAACGAATCACAAGACAAAACATGACACATTTCGACCTCTTGGGTCTTCTTCAGGCAAGACAACACTCCGGACAACAAAATGAAGCACGGGCAATCGCTTGTCAAATTCAACGCCCATCTTGCGCTGTATTTGACAAGATAAGTGATTGCTCATTCTTCGTTTTCATTGTCCGGAGTGTTGTTCATCTTGCCTGAAGAAGACCTAGTAGGTCGAAACGTGTCATATTTTGTCTTGTGATTCATTAGTCCATGTTGTTGGGCGGAATTATTTCACACACTTTTAAAGGTAGGATTTCCTATGCAGAACAAAATTTGTAGTAAAGTTAATAACAGATCTCTGCACATAGACTGCTGTACTGATGGAGACAGATGTACATGTACCAGTCTGAGGATGGGGTACTGGCCCTTTTATCATCGTAAAGAAAGCATTGTAACCTGCTCGGTGAAAGTACAGTCAAGACGGATGCCAGATTGCAGCGCTATGTTTAGTTTGGTTGCAGGCGCCAGTACAGTAGAAGCTGTGTGAACTATGAATACACATCTGACTGTTGTTCAAGCTGCAGCAAGCTAGAAATGAGGTGTAGAGTACAGAAGCCATGTAGATACAGGTAATTGCGCATAAAGTTCTCCTCGATGATTGGTGAATACAGTCAGTACAGCGTGATATGTCTTTAGTCAAGTTTAGATGGCAAGTGCTCATGTAAATCAGATATTAAAAAAGACAGTGCCCAGCTCTTAATGAAAAGAAAACTGAAGCCAGGGGAATACTTTTCATGGATCAAAGTTACAACACAATATTAAATTAAGGAAAAAAAAATTAAAAACTTTGACAGGGAAAAGAACTTCTGATGATTAAATTGTAGAATAGTAGGGTGGATTCGTGAGAATTCAGATGACTGTTTTGATTTGAATCAGATTTGAAAAAGTATTAAAATTTGATCCCAAATTGAATGTTGAACTTCAAAGATTGATAAAACAAGTATTTTTGTTGGTTACACACAAGTATCAGTTCTTAAAAGAAATTTGAATAATGAAGTGTGTTTTATGAATCAAATGTGAGTATTCAGTATTTCTTTAATTTGATTTTGACAAGTTATTTTATTGATGAAATGGGTGAAAAAATTGAATTGAATTTGGGGTCTGGAGGTAACTAGAATAAAATTTCTAATTCTGTACAGAAATATTTCTTTAATTTTATTATTTTATTGATGAAATGGGGGGTGGGGGGGGGGGAACATTTCTTTTCAACTTGGGGATCATATTCAGATGACAATTTTCAGGGGGGAAAATTAAGTTTATTTCTGTAAGCATCTATTTATTTATTCTGTAATGAATGTTTTGTTGTATTACAGATGATTTCGTACTTAACATCAAAATTTCTTAATATTCGCCAAGCCTTTAAAGAGTTTCTTTTTCTTAAGTGAACAGAAGTTTCTAAGACCATTTCAAGGGGCAAGAAAGGTCTTGTGTCATGGTGACAGTGATGAAGAGAAAGACCGTAGAGTTGATCGTCTTAGTCGAGTTGATCATCTTAGTGAAGGGACATCACTCTTTCCATTTTGTCTGACGGTGATTGGTCATTTCCTTGATACTGTTGACATACCGTTCCTGGTAAATTCATGCCGAGAGAGATGATGCACCATAACTTTAAGAAAAAATTTTCTGGTAGGGTGGTGATGGTTGTTTTTAATGTTCAATCAGATTGGGTAGCACAAGTAATTGGATCAAAGTGATAGCCTACAAAATTCGGGTTGACATAACATTTCCTGATGATTTGTGTAGGAAAGAGGGATGATTTATTTTCATTCGAATAACATTTTACACTCATGTTTAATGGAGGTTTATTTTTCCTCCCAACATTCTAGCAGTTGTCAGTTTCTTTTACAGTTTTGTTTTTTAAAAGTTTGTTTTTTTTTAATCATTTTTTTTTTTTTTACCTATCTTTTATTTGAATCACCCAGACCCTCATGTCATTTCATTTATATTGTATTTGTAGTTGTGTGTGGATTTTTTTTTTTTTTTTTTTGTCTGTGGATGCACGCCTACAAAAACTGTATGACACACACACTGTTAGTGCTATGAGTGTGCAATGCTAGGGGGAATGCAAGTGTGCAGCTTTGTGTAGTAGTCTGTGACAAGAGACTATCCCGAAGCGCTCTCCATCGGATAGCGATCCTTTCAGATGAACGTTGTGCGGTTGGCAGGACAGATCTCTCTCACGTCCCTGACCATGTGGATCTAAAGTAGATTGAGTAGATCTCCCCGTGCTGCTCAGGTCTTCGACGACGCGTCCAAGCTTCGCTTCACTTTTGTCCTCGTCATCGCGCCGTCGCCATTCTTCTTCCACGTCATCATTTATGTGTGTGTTACGTGTCGTTGGCAATCCAGCTCCTCTGCAATGGGAAATGTTGTGTTCCTGATCCAGGTTGTGTGACTTTTGACTGCTGTGGGTGTAGACGCGGGTGGTGTTGTGATGATGATGATGATGAGTTTGTTTGATGTCCCACACCTTGGCGGTGGGGGGTGTGGTGTGAGCGTGCCAGTCTGGAGGAGCACTGATGATATCTTGGTGGCAAGTGTACTTACGTTTCTGTTGTTAGAGACTCCAAGAAAGGTCTTCTGCACACACAGGACAGTGTAGCAGAAGTGCAGTGGACAGGCAGGACTTTGTTTCTTTTTTTCGCCCAAGTTTATGTCTTGCTCAGTGCAAGCCTGTTGTTCAGCTGGAGAGTTTGTATTTTTGTAATGTCTGGCAGCTGAGATTTTGTTTTTTTCTTGTGTCGTGGGATGAGAGGTGTATCGACATCATCTGTTTTCCATCCCACAGTCCCATGCATTTGATATGAAGCAGCCCCCCCACCCCCACCCCCCTCACCCTCCCCTTCCTTTTTTTTTGTTTGTTTGTTTGGTTCCTTTTCACAAGTCATAAATTGAACAAATGCGGAGTGTACCACAAAATGAAATATTTTGAACATGATTAATGCTCATACCACACTTTCCCCCTCCTCTTTCACGTTTCAGTTTTCTTATCTTCTTTATTCTTTTTATTTTTTTTTTTTTGAATAACACTTAATAGAACAAATCGCAGTCCAATGTATCTTACAACAATTGAAGCATATCAAATCATGGAAGTCCTAGGTGTGGGTGCTGTTTTCATAGTTCTCAGCGAGACGGACATAAAGGGGAAGCATCTTTGGAAAAAATGTCCACTGTTTCTGGCGAAGATTTCAAGAAACAAATTTTGTTTTATTGTTACTGATGACATTGAAGGGTGTTTTTCAACTGTGTCCATTTTCCACTGTTAAGTTTCCGTCAGCATGTGTTTTCATGTAGTTGCACATTAAAAGAAAATAGATGGTTATTAATTCAAAGAAATCATTTGGATCTTTAAAAAAAAAAAAAAAAAAAACCTGCTCAGGTGAGTCTTTAGACAACCATGAAAGATTATGAATCAAAGTTTTCTTGTGTGGGGATCATGCTGTTGATTCATTTATGTCATAGACCTTTTTTTTTTTGAGTTATTCAAAAACGAGGTTTTTTTTTTTTCATCCTCAGTTGTTAGATATGATTCTTTACTGGCACAAGACTACGGATAGCAGTGTTGCATTTCTTGGCAAATGGCATTGGAACTTACCATTCAGGACTCCACATACGTGGTAGTTTGAAACGTGGTGACAGTCCTGAGATAACCTCTGCTGTTGACGGGACTATAATTTTAATCTTAATCTTCAGGACTCCACCCTGATTACTGTAGAATAGGATAGCTCTGTTCTGAATCTGAATTTTTGACATTCACTTTTTTTTTTTTCAGATCCAGTAGTGATGACAAGAATAAACCTGCTGTAAAATCAGACAGTGAAACGCTAAAGAAAGAATTGCTAGGAAATAAACCGGTTTACTTTAGTGGTTAGCTGAAAGTATGAAGGATAAGGATTGTGTTCCATTTTCGATCATCGCTGTTTGTCCTGCAAGCAAGAAATGGTACAGAAGACAACCAGCTTTATTAAATGACAGTACATAGGAGAAAATAGATGGCTAGATTTACAATTGATTCACCCTTAAAAACTGATCTTAAATGACAAAGTCAAAACAAAACAAAAAACTGGGGGGGGGGGGGGGACTGCTTGAACGCTTACCATTGAGTGGTACCATTACTGATGCCGTGCATTGCACTGGTTTTACCCATGACAATCCGCATCTTTTTCCATGTCGATTTTCTCTTCATCATTGGAGCAGTCCTGTGAATTGTCACTCATGCATGTTGGCTTGAACGATGTCAGACTCAAAGATTTACCATTATAGTTCTGCAGAATCGAGGTAACCTCGTTTGCTAGTATCACCATTGGTGTTCACCATCACAAATCACTGTGCTAGAGACTGAGGTCGGCTACGTAGCTAGCTCCCCATCCACAGCCTTGTTTGATGGGCCACAAGGATGTTAGAAGCTGACCTTCCATGGTATGTTTAGCATGTTGAATATAAAGATCACCTGTCAGGCCAGCTTGTATCTATAAAGTAAAGGCCGCTGGGCTAGAATAATAGAACTAAAACCATCTTTGACCTTTTCTTTCTTTTTTCACCTTTCTAAAGTGATTCTTGGAATTTCAGGTAATGAAGGGAGGCTGTTTTTTCGAACAGACGTTTTCAGAAGTTCTTGACTGTCAGTGAAAGGTCAGCAACTCGTAAGCAGAAGTGCTAGTTTGGCATCTTTGAGAGTGAAACCCCCCCTTCCAGGTTTTAATATTTAGAGGGTGAAGGGTAAAGTTGGCCAGTGACATGAATTTTTGGTACATGAACGACACGCATTCAGCTGATTATAGCAGTGAGTCCTGCCAGTTACAGCATGAAGCAGACGCCTCATAATGTTTCTCCTGTTTGCTAGCCATGGTAAGCTCAGGGGAGGACACTTTCTGAGACTTGGTTAGCGTCCAGTTCAAGAGTACCAGTTAGATATGTAGTAGATAGTAAGAAACATACATTGTAATGCTCTGCGAAACAAACAAGATGAACTTTGACAGTTGTCTGGTTTTGTGTCTTGAATTGAACTTGGCCTTATAAAGGGTAATGCAACACATGACTTGGTAACAAGTGAGAAGACAGAAGAGCAGGGTTGCAGTTCCTGGTGGTGTGGAACAAGATCTCAAGCCCTCCCCCAGATATCAGCTACTTCACAACCTTACGGCCGGTCATGCTTGCAGTCCACAGTGCTTCAGACATTGTCTTGCTTCTTCTGTTCGGTTGGGATTTGTAAGTTTTCAGATTTGTGCTGTCAGCTTGGTCCTTTCTTTGCTGTAATCTTCAGGCTGATTAGTGGGTGAATGCCAAGGACTCTGCCTGGTTTGGCTGTCATCTAAAGCTGCTGGTTACCCAACGTCATCATGACTGCATGCTCGTAACATTATGATGCAGGCAAGAGGGTGATTTAGAATGATGATACGTCAGTTAGATTTAAAACCTTAAAAAGAGAAAAGAAAAAAAGAAGATTTTAAGAAATAGAATAAATTTCAGTGAAATTGAACATTTTGCTGTTGTGGTTGCTTCCCTTTTAAAGCAAACTAGATTTGAAGCTTACTATTTTCAAAATGGTTCTGAATCAGATTGAATGCTTCTGTGTATTTGAATGCTGGAATACTGATGCCCAAAATCAATTCTGGTTGAGACACACGCGCATCTAAATCCATTTTTTTCTTCTTCAGGTTTTCTTTTCTTTTCTTTCATTTTTTTAATGTTTAATTTTCTTTTGCTAAAATTGGTCTGTTCAGGCAAATCAACAATGTGTTCATGTGCTTTGTATCCGTTCCAAAGAACTTGATTTTCATTATGTTATGTGTCATTTGATGCCTCGTTATTTGTAAATGCAAGTGTAGTGAAAGGCATTGGCAACTTTCTGAAAGTATCTCAGTTTGACATTTGTTGTGGTTGGTTGATTGTAGAGTCTCCCCCCCCCCCCCCCTTTTTTTTTTTTTTTCTCCATACATCTAAATGTGTGTGTTTGCCTTTGAAGATGCAACAGATCAACTATGAACTGTAAAACAGCTTTCCCGAATTTTTCTTGAATTTTTTAAATGTAGAAATTATTCCAAAATCACATATTTATTGAAAGAAAAAAAAAACAGCATTTCAAAATTTTGTATAAAAATGTAGGGTAAGAGGGGTAATTTTTTTTGACAGAGATGATAAAGTAAAGTATTGCAGAATAAACCACATATTTGTCACCTGAAACAAAAGGGGTTAGAACTGCTCCCGGTCAAAAGCCGAACTGCTACCCCCTTCATCCCCTGCTTGTTGAATTTTGGTGCCAGAAAGTTAGCAATGGATCCATCCGGAAAAACCTGAAGAGGCTGGCTACAAGCAATATTGCAGAGAGATAAAGTCATCTTTCTCCTAGTCTGGTTGTACGAGATCTATACTACACTACCTTAGTACCTGGGCTTGCTTAGTTGTTTTTTTTCCTTGCTTTTTCTTTCAGTTCATGAATAGCACAAAAGTGGAAGAATTTAGGCTCTTTTTAAAAAAAACAAAAACAAACTAGACAATACAGCTCTTTTTTTTTATTGTTCAGATCATAAGTTCTGTTGTAATTAACTTAATCTTTGTCAAGTTTGTCGCAGAACGTTTTGAGGTGGAGTTTTTGGGTTGTTTTTTTTTTTTTTTTTGTTTTTTTTAAGCATGATTTTTTTATGGCACAAATTTTCTTTTTGATTCAGTAAAGGAAATCGTTGTGTTTCTTTTCAGTCTAAACCATTGTGGAAGCAGAATACTGAAACGGATTTACAGCCCCTCAGTATGTGTCAGATCGCAGGATTGAGGAGACTCTTCAAAGAAGTTTTTGAATTTTTGGTTGTTTTTTTCAGTTGGCAGAAAGACTGTGTGGTTTTGGATGTATTTTTATGGCATTATGTTTTATTCTTTAGATAAACTGGGATCAGAGAGGTAGAGTGAAATTGAAATTTGTATTCAGTCTGCGAGTACTTTCCAAGTTAATTTATCCGTCGAAGAAACAGCACAAATGTCAGTGTACATGCATATTCACCCATGTGTTGATGCATGTTTTTGGTTTTTTTTCCATCAGTCGCTCCCTGGTAGCACACTTTCAGTTTTGTGAGTTCTGTTAATGGTTTGCTGTACTGGAGATGGTCATTGACGCCAGGATTCTTGGACTTTGGGACTGAAAATATAGATCTACATGGTTGAAACTGGTGTGTTACACTTATCAAGAGAAGTTTGCCTGTTCGTTATTTGATGCTTGATCTTTAAGACTGGTGTGGATCATACACATGTAATGCATAATAAATTGTCATCAACTTTTTAATGAATCGGCTCATCAGTATTGCAAAATTTGTGCTGTCACAAACATGAGAAAACTTTTATTTTGGTCTTCATTATTATTAGTCAGGTCTGCATAAGCTTCATCTCCATCCGTTCCCTCTCAGCCCATGAAGCCAGCATCCAGCAGATATGACATGTTAGCCTATTGTGTATTGCCGAGTCTAAAAGTAAGAAAAAGAAAGACAGAGTTCCAACTCATCAAGCCAAGGTATTGGATCAGTTTACTAAGATGTTGCAGACTTAAAACAGTACACAAAACCAGGAGTATGAAATGAAGTTTGAAAAATTTACACGAGGCATTATGCTGGACAAGCATGTGTCTAGTCTGTTCTTTCTTTCTTTTTTTTTTTTTTTTTTTTTTTTTACTTAGGAAAGAAGAGACAGAAAAAATTATTAAAAAAAAAAAATCCTGAATCAGAATATTCTGCAGGTCATCAGGTTTTCTTTTCTTTTTTTTTTTTTAATTTAACCCAAGAAATGAAGTCAACTTAGCTGTGGAAGATGTGTACTGTCCTGGTAGAAATTGGGGTAGGGAAGGAGAGGAAGTGGTGTGTGCATTGTCGGGTCACAGGCTGGAACTGGAATCTCATGAAATAGAGTAGTCTCTTTTATCTTCTTCTCTTTGAAAAGAACAAACTTATGCCTCACTGTCCAGATTTGGATATCGCCTCTTTATTTTCTTCCCTGTGAAACAAACTTGTGTGTCATTATCCAAGTGGAAATCTCCTCTATCCCCTTCAAGATATTTTGAATCCTGCAATCGAGATGAAAATATCCCCATCTTCCCATACCCTTAAGGTAGGCTATGTTCCACTAACTTTAATGAAACCTTTATATCTTATTCAGTGAGCAATTCTGTCTGTAATGTTGGTGCAGTATCGATGATATGGTTAGGCCTGAGAGGTACCAAAATTTAATCAAGGAAAAAGAAAAAGAAATGCAGAGCAGTTTTTCAGAGCATCTTGCTTGATTCGCTGTTAACAGGGCTGTAAGGTTTGTTGAATCTGATAGATACACAGATCGACCCACACCTGCAGCTGAAACACAGGGAGCTTGCAGGAGGGGGTGGGAAAGGGGGGGGGGGGGGGTTGGTAAGGTAATGTCACTAGTTTCCTCCCCTGCTGACACATCACGTGTGTTTCAACACGACCGAGCACATCATGAATGCAGGATGATTACAATGTTAATTCGGTCCCATGCAAGATCAGAAGCATGAGATGGTTTTTTGTTGTTGTTGTTTTTCTCTTTTTTTTCTCATTTTTTTTATTTTATGACAAACTCCCTTTAGATCTACATTCATTGAAATGTGTGGTTAAGTCATAGGCAAGTATCAAATTCTGACAGTGAGTTGATCACAATGGATTATTCCATCAGTATTTTCTATCTGAAGTTTCGAAGTGATCGAGCCATAACTTTTGTTAATGGCTATCAGAGAAAGAAACCTGCAGGGCTGGAAAGCTGTACTCGGTTGGTCCCAGTGTCAATCTGGTCCCTCTATGAAGGATTGGGACCCTATTCACACTTGCTTGAAACCTCTGACTGGAGAGGGAGAAAATGAGAGAAAATTTCATGTCGGAGGAAATTGTATTGCCAGAATCCATGGAGTCCCATTCTTCATCATCCATCACATGAGGGTGAAAGCAGATCCTGTGGGACCGAATGAAGACAGTGACCAAAGGGGCACAACCCTTGCACACTCATACTAGAAATTACCTCCCATCATGGTCACTGACTTGAAAGTCATGGGATTCGATTCGTCATTCAATATGCCATCATTGATGACCCCTTCAGAGCCCTGCATTGAATCACATGTCTATGGTGATCCCAGCAGTCCAGTCAAATTGGAGGATGATTCGATCAAAGCCTCAGTATGGGTTCTGGGGGCTCTTTCAGTGGAATAGTTTCCTCTTTCCTGCCTCTCAGTGTCTCTTAGAATCCACCCCCCTTTTTTTTTAAACACTAACTTAAAATAAAATTCCCTCAATTGCCACAACCTGTTTTCTCTTTTAGCGTCTATTTACGGATTCCTTTTTTTTTTTTTTTTTTCAAATCTTAGTTTCTGAAGTGCCATGTTTTCGTTGTGTTCTGGACACTGTATTGTGAAAAATGTTCAGAATGGGACACCAGTTTTGCATTCTACTTTGTGTATGTGCCCATATGGCCTTTTTTTTCCTTCTTTTTCTTTTTCTCAATGCATTTTTTGTCGCATTTCACCGCTTTTGTGGCAAGACTCCAGTGGAATGGCTGGCACTGGCACTTCAAGTCTTCTCTGCCTTATGGATGTCAGATTAGCTGTTGGGTTTACAGGTTGGTTGTACATAACATGTGTATTTTGTAGATGGTTTTGTGTTTATTGGGTTCTTTTGTTTTGTTTTGTTCTTTTTTTTTTCTTTTTTTTTTAAGGGAAAGGACTTTTATCCTAATGTGGCAAAGGCCCTGTGTGGTGGTAGGTACCCTGGGCCGTCGTAAATCCTAGCACCATTTTTTTAAGCATCTTGCTGACAGAAAAGAAGATAGAAGAGTATCCTCCAGTACCTGCTGCACACTGTAGCAGTTTGCTGTAAACCGTCAAGTATTCACTTATTTACCAAGTGTTATGTCTTAAAACAAAGGGGGTAGGGGTGGGGGTGGGGGGGGGGGTCCCTATTGAGTGTCATCAGGTCTTATCGGGTATAATTTGTTGGTCAGTATTGATTCAACATGTATGGGATTTTTAGTGGGTTTTTTTTTTTTTTTTAAAGCTCTTCTGTTCATGAAAATCAGCCAAATGGATTAGGAAAACAGAACCCTTGTGGGTTTCCAGTGCTGTTGCACTCAGTATTTATTTTGTGCAATTTAGAAAAAAAAAAAAAATTGTAAAAGGGTAAAAAGTTTCAAGTTAATTCTGTTCCTTACGGGCTTGCTTGTCAATGTCTTTGTGTCAGGAAAAGAAACCACACATGCTTTCATACACTCTTGCACACACACACACACTGAAGTTGATGCCCCTGTCTCCATTGTTGCTGCCTGTTTCTCTGCCATTCATCCACCCACTGCATTTGTTTTTCCTTTTTTTTTCATGAATAGCCCTCTCGTCATAAATCTGCACATATTTTAGGACTTTTTTTTTTGTTATTTCCTGAAACAAACTTGTGGATATTTTGAAATCTTGGAAGAAATCAACTTGCTGCCAAGAAGCAAAAGTCTAACAGTCCTGATTTAACTTGTGCCATGAATTAAATCATTTGTTCTTCAAGTTGTTCATTTACTACAGCGGCCCCCCACCGGGGTCTGCCCTGGGGGACCTGGGTGGGGTGTCTTATTTTTAGTTCTCAGGGTCACCCTCTTGTGCCCCTTGAGGGTGGGACTTTGTTTTAAGTGGGCTTTCTTTTTCTCTGTTTTTTGTGTTTTTTCTGCCTACCCATGGTTCTTTCACCTGCATTTCTCTTTCAGCATTCTCCTTATTAATCTGCAGTTTTCTGTTTTGTCTATCTTCTGCCTTTACGGATCTTTACCCTATTCTTTTCCTTTTTTCACAAGTCTTCTGTAGCACTTTCTATTTTCTCTGTGGCCTCTTGGTCCACCGTGTTGACCGTGCGGTGCGGCCCGTGTCGGGGGAGAATGGTGTCCTGGTGGTTGAGAGGGACTCGGAGTAGGATCCGTGCCCCTCAACACGCCACTTTGGCCCGGACTTCCCCTAGACGGGGGGCAGCATGGGGCCCAATGCTGTCAACCGGTCGCCTTCACAGTGTGGGCATGGCATGGGTCAAACCGTGTGCCACGTTGCTTGTCCTGGAAGCCAGGTGAGTGGCCTCCTGTCCGTTCCCGGCAGTTGGTCATGAGCCTGGTGGATGGGGTGGAGCGCATGCCACGCGGTGTATACCTGCACTATAACCCTGGTGTTTCCCTTTGCTGGAGGACCGCTTAGGGGCATCGCCCTTGTGGGCACTCGATGGCGGGTGGGGAGTAGGGGAGGTGAAGTTTTTTCCTTTCATTATGACATCTAAACAATTACCCCCTAACAAAAAGAGAAGAAATGATGATGGACATGGCACGCTTATGGACGAGACTATGAATAGAGATTCAGATTCAGATAATGAGATAAGAGAAGTGGCAAAGAGAAAGGGTATCCAAAACACATGGCCAAGCTTCCTTTTAGTGGAAGCAAAAGATCCGAAAGAATCCATTGCTCGGATTTCTCCGTTCGCTGTTTGCAAGTGGTTCGAGGGAGTTTCGTCCACAGGATTTAAAATGATCAAAAGACTCCGATCTGGTAGTTACCTTGTTAACTGTGCTACGGAAGCGGCGTCTCGGTTGCTGCTGAAAAGGGATGGTTCTCAACTCATGCAGATCACAATTAAGGTTTCCATTCACCCCTTTCTCAACTACTCGAAAGGGGTAATCAGATGTGTTGACTTGGCTGGAGTTGCTGAATCAGAAATTCGGACTGAGATGGAAAGTCAGGGTGTTCTGCAGGTCCATAGAGTTAAAATCTCTAAAGGAAGTGACTTAATTGAAACCAACACACTATTCTTGACTTTTGCTATGCCATCTCCCCCAGAGTTTGTCAAAGTGGGTTATGTCCGAGTGAAAGTTACGCCTTTTGTACCATCTCCTTTGCGGTGTTTCAAGTGCCAACGCTTTGGGCATTCCAGCCGAGCTTGTCGGGGTCAGGAGATCTGTCGTGACTGTGGACAGAAGAAGCATGATGAATCTTGTATAAATGCTGTATACTGTGTCAATTGTAAGGGTGATCATCCAGCAAATTCAAAAAGTTGTCCAGTGTGGAAAAAGGAATGCGAGATTCAGAAAGTAAAGATTGAGAGGAAATGTTCCTTTCTTGAGGCTAGAAGGCTAGTGGAGGTCAGGACTCCTTCGGCTGCGACTTATGCACAGAAGGTGGTTAACGATTCTGCGAACCGGTCATCGGGTGATGATCTGGGAGCAGCTCCATTCACTGCTCTGGAGAAGAAATTGACAGAATTGTTGTCATCGGTTTTGGATCGGCTTACTATACTTGAACAATCAGTTGAGGTTTTGTCTCAGAAATGCAATAGTGTTCCGTCCAGCAGTGTACAACAGGCTTCAGTCCCTGCTGGTGAGGGAAGAAGTGTTTCAGTTGCACAAAGTGCTGTGGATCAGAGGTCAGGGGTGAAGGATCGGAGGAAAGAGATGTCCCCTCGCTCACAGGCCAATAACAGCAGTACGAGACAGGCACGCAGTGAGGAGCGTCCTTTTCGGACTCCAGACCCTCCTAGGGGAAAATCTCGAAGTCAGGTATTTGGTGCAGCAGGTTTCAGTCCAGTAAGAGCAAATTCCAAGCATGGCAACAAACAACTTAGAAATTTATCAGGAGCATCGGCTTCTGACCTTGTCTTGAAGAACCGTTTTAGTTCTTTGGTGGACAGTGAAGTTTCTGGAGAAGAGGGCTGATAGATATTCTTTTAACAACCTAACATGGACATACTCCAGTGGAACATAAGGGGAGTTAAAGCAAATTGTCGGGACCTTGAGCTATTATTGACAGAGTATAGATCTTCGGTAATTGCTCTTCAGGAAACCCTTTTAACTGCAAGTAAGAAGCATGAGATTCCTGGTTTCTCCTGCTTACTCAAGCCAGCTTCTGCAGACTTTTCAAGGAGAGGCGTTTCTCTTTATATTCATAATTCGGTACTACATACAGAAATTCCACTTCAGACGGATCTGGAGGCAGTGGCAGCTCGTATCTCGTTAAACAAGGTCGTTACGATATGTTGTTTGTATCTGTCTCCATCTTCTGTGATTTCGAAGAGTCAGTTGGATGGTTTAATTTCTCAGCTCCCTCGCCCATTTCTTTTATTGGGTGACTTGAATGGCCATTCTCCACAGTGGGGAAGTAACTGCACCAATTCTCAAGGGAAAGTTCTTGAGGATTTTATATCGGATCATGATCTCTGTCTTCTGAATTCAGGCTCACCGACCTTTTGTTCTCCTTCTGGTTCTTTGACTCACTTGGATTTGTCCATTTGCGACCCTTCCTTATTTTTGGACTTAGAGTGGCAGGTTCATTCGGACCTAAGCGGGAGTGATCACTTTCCGATTTTTATTTATTTTACAAAGCAAATGCAGGAGTCCCCTCGGGAAACATGGAAGTTTCGCTCTGCAGATTGGAGTCTTTATCAGCAACAGATTTTAAGTAGACTGCCTATGAATCTGTTGCGGAGTTATGATGATCCTGTTTTGCAGTTCACTAAAGTGATTGTAGAGAGTGCTAAGGAAGCTATTCCCAAGTCCCGTGATAAACCAAATGATGTTAAGACCCCTTGGTATGATAAAGAGTGCAAAACTTTGAAGGGTAAGAGAAAAGGTGCTCAAAGACTTTTTGCTAGGTTTCCTATGGTGGGGAACAAAGTTAAACATCAGGCGTGTAGGGCTAAGTGTCGGTATACTTTTAAAACTAAGAAGAAAGAATCTTGGAAAAATTTTTGTTCAAATCTGTCCTTTAAGGTCAATTCAAGGAAAGTCTGGAAACTAATCCGTAAGATTAAGGGAAAGTCGGTTACATCAGTTATAAAATGTTTGCAAGTAAATGGATCGATTATTACTAATAAAAAGGAGGTTGCTAACTTGTTAGCTGTTACTATCCATCAAAATTCGTCAGCTGATCATTATTGCAAGGAATTCCAGCGTATCAAAAGATCAGCAGAGTCAAAATCTTGTTCCTTCGTGCCAGATAGTTCTGAGGATTACAACTGCGTTTTCAGCATGGATGAGTTAAAGGACGCCATTTTGAAAGCCAACAACTCAGCTCCTGGACCAGATGACATTCATTATCAATTTATTCAACATTTGCCAGCTGAGGGTTTAAAGGTGTTGTTGTCTCTGTTTAATCATGTTTGGTGTTCAGGGTATTTTCCACCTTCTTGGAGAGAGGCGGTTGTTATCCCTATTCCTAAACCAGGGAAAGATCATTCGGACCCTAACAACTATCGTCCTATAGCTCTCACTAGTTGCTTATGTAAAACTATGGAGAGAATGGTATATTCTCGATTGTTATGGCAGTTAGAATGTCTGGGGGCCTTAGATGTTTCCCAGTGTGGATTTCGGAACAACCGCAGTACTACTGATCACCTGGTTCGATATGAGTCTTTTATCAGGAATGCTTTGATTAATGGAGAACATGTAGTTTCTATTCTTTTTGATTTAGAAAAAGCTTATGACACAACATGGAGGCATGGAATTCTCCAGGATTTGAAGGCACTTGATTTCAAAGGTAATTTACCAATGTTTATTGCTAATTTTTTGTCTAACAGGCATTTCAGTGTTAGGCTTCATTCGACCTTTTCGGATCCTTTTGAGCAGGAGATGGGTGTCCCTCAGGGTAGCATCCTTTCTCCACTTCTGTTCAATCTCAAGATTAATAACATTGTCCAGTCAGTAAATTCTGGAATTGATAAGTCATTATTTGTTGATGACTTCTCCATCTCTGCCAAGGGGAAAACTTTGGCTGCAGCTGAGCGTCAACTTCAGTTGTGTGTTAATCGTGTTCAGCAGTGGGTTACTGAAAATGGATTTAAGTTTTCAGCTACTAAGACAGAGTGTGTTCATTTCCATAGGAAAAGATCTCAGGTCTTAGAACCAGCTATCAGTCTCAATGGTCAAGTAATTAAAGTTTCCAAACAAGTGAAATTTTTGGGGGTTATTTTTGATAATAAGCTTTCTTTTTTGCCTCACATTAAGTACATTAAACAATCTTGCCAGTCAGGTTTGAATGTTTTGAAGGTTATTAGTCACACTGATTGGGGTGCAGACAAGCGAACTTTGTTGCGATTGTATCGGGCTTTGGTGAGACCAAAGCTAGATTATGGGTGTGTGGTATATGGTTCTGCAAGAAAATCTTACCTCAAAGCTCTTGATCCAATTCATCATCAAGGACTGCGGATTGCTCTGGGAGCATTTCGCACATCTCCAAAAGAGAGTTTGTATGCTGAATCTGGTGAACCCCCTCTGGAGCTAAGGAGGTTGTGTCTTTCCATGAATTACTATCTGAAACTGAGGGCTAATCCAGAAAACCCTGCCTATGATATTGTCATGAACCCGCCTTTTAGAGCCAAATATGATCTAAAGCCAAATGAGATTCCTCCACTGGGTATTCGTATTTTGCCCCACTTCGGGGCAGCTGGCATTGACCTTGATGCTGTTGATGACGGTCCATTACAGACTGATGTACCTCCCTGGAAAGTCGCCAATCCAGAGATTAATTTATATTTAACTCAATTTCGAAAGGAGGTCACCTCGAGTGCTGCATATAAACAACTTTATCTTGGGCAATGTGAACTTTATCAAGATTTTATCAAGATTTTTACAGATGGTTCTAAAAAAGGTGAGAGGGCTGCAGCTGCCATTGTGTGTGATAACAATTTTCAGGAGCCTACTTTGTTAAGATTGCGGGATTGGTCGTCTGTTTATACTGCTGAACTAAAGGCTTTAAATCTGGCCCTCAGTGCGGTGTCCAGGTCAGATCAGAATGATTTCCTTATTTTATCGGATTCATTGTCGGCATTGTCGGCTCTATCGACAAGAGAAGTTTCACATCCAGTTTTGGCTGATATTCATGATCTTCATACTCGGCTTGTCTCTTCGGGAAAGCATATAGTTTTCTTGTGGGTCCCCAGCCACATGGGAATCTATGGTAACTCAGTGGTGGACAAAGCAGCCAAACAAGCTCTCGGTGCAAGTCTTTCCAGGAGGCCTATGCAGTTTGTTCCTCACTCTGATCTACGTCATAAATCTAGTTTGTATTGTCGTGAACTGTGGCAGAGTGAATGGTGTAATCAAATTCATAATAAATTGTTTAAAATTTGCCCAGATTTAACTATTCCTTTCCCATCGGTGGTATGTAACCGTAAAGAGGAATCGGTTTTGTCACGGTTACATATTGGGCACAGCTATATAACGCACAGTTGGATACTCAGAGGGAAGACCCCCCATTGTGTGTTGCGTGTGACAGCTTGTTCAGTGTTAATCATTTTTTGACAGAATGTGCTGATTTGATGTGTATCAGAGAGAAGTTCTTTTCCACCAGTGATTTATCAGTTCTTTTTCGTGAGATTTCAGTAGATCTTATTTTTTCTTTTTTGAAAGAGGTAAACTTATTTTATAAAATATAGTGTTTTAATTATGTATACAGGTGTCGTCGGAGTTGAACAGATAATTGTGCTTTTGTCCTCATAAATTTTAAGCTATGTGTTAATACTAGTGTGGGTATTTGTATTTAGAGACTTAGATATGATAGCTGAGGTCCTGATTTGGCTCCTAGTAGTCCGCTGGACCCTATAAACACCAACTAACTAACTAACTAACTATTTACTACAGCCCGTATTGTTATTATCACAACTGATCGTTCATAGTGCTCAGTGAGAGACAGTGATGGTACAGTGGATGTGTGAAAAGGGTATATATTCTGAGTGGCTCAGGATATGTCATGTTCCCCCTCCCCCATCACTCTCCCCTCCCCTCCCCTGTATTTACTATGGTTTTCAGTGGAGTGTGATGATTGTATGGTCAGTACAACTACAAGACCACATATCAATTTTGATTTGACAGAATGGATTATCTTTAGGATTGTTGTCATTGGGTTGGTTTGGTTGGAGTTTCCTGATTGATTTAGAACACAAACAATGCATTATTTAAGGAACGATTTTAACAGTTAGAAGAAAAAGAAATATATTCAGCAGATTTACAGTTATCTGTAAACAGTCAAAAACTTCAAAAGTTTTAACACTGGCATTGTGAATGATGGTATTGAGAGTCAGGTGGAGGATTCTAGAGTGGTTTAATTTTGTGCAGTCCGACCTGTTAATTAGAACCTTAAAACATCCAAAGCAGCAGATAATATATTCTTGAACATGGTGAATTTTTATCTATGTAGTTATGTAATAATATACGACTATCAGATTTATTTCACTGGTTGGTCGAGGCTTTTTTATCTTTTTTTTTTTTTTTTAAGGCAGGAAGTTTGGCATTTAGTGCATTGCGGATAATTTCATCTGTAAAATCCAGAGCATGGGTAAATAGATTTGTGCATAATGCATGTCCAATTTGGAGAGGGAGATAGATTTTTTTTTTTCTTCATAATTTCTAAATTCAAATCACAGTGGCAAGACACCAGAATTTGTGCGCCGTGTCTTTACCACGTTGTGTGTTGGTAGGTACCCCAGCAGACATCAGGACTGTAAGCACCTCAAGATGAGACTGTATGATGTTGGGCAGTCAGGCTAGCCCTGGAACAGAATTTGGCTGATCCAACCAGCTTATTTCACACAGCATCGATCATGCAGTATCCAACCAGCGTATGTCACACAGCATCGGTCATGCAGTATCCAACCAGCTCATTTTAAACAGCATCGATCATGCAGTTTCTCAGAATGATACTATTTTTTTGGTTTTCCATTACTAAAGATTCAAAGGCAATATCTGCTATAATTATTACCAATTTTTTTTCCCCGAAAATATACATCTTTCTACCTGCCATAGCTTAAGTCTGGTTCTATCTATTCTTTTGATGGTAGTCTTGTCTTTGGAAATTGCTTTGTCAGTGAATTGTGTTATTTCAAACTTTTTTCTTCTTCTTTTCGATGATGTGAAAAGGAAGCAAAATTATGCAGCAGTAAAAAGGTCACTTAAGCATGCTCAAGAGCATGTGTTGCCTGGTGGCACACGTGTATTGGTAGCACTGAAGTATGATTCAAATTGCAGAGGGTGTTCTTTGTAGGCAAACCAGATCTTTTGTTGCCAGTGGTTCACCTGTGAAACAAGCTTCGACTCGGTCGGAAGATGTTGGGTTCACCCAATGTGGGCCTTTAACTTCATGGCTAACACACTTTTTCTCTAACTTTTGCACATCCTGTATCTGTAGTTTTGTTCGGGTTGTGTACATTGCGTCTTCAAAGACCATTGTAAGTCTCAAACTTTTTTTTTTTTTTTTTCAATGGTAGTTTTTTTTTTTTAATAAATTAAGTACATCCATCAGCATTTTAGATTCTCTTGTGAGTTGACTTAGAAAAACAGATCCAGTTATGAGTAACAGATCACAAATTGGTGCTTCAAAAGAAATAATATTCCTTTTATTTATTGTTTCCATTTCACCTTTGTCATGATTGCCAACTCCAAATGCAGCAGAGTAACCCATACAACTGTGTGTAGATGGGTTGGTCTCATGTTAATGAACATAACAGCAAGTAGCCACCATGTTTCTCAAATGATACACGTGTCTGGAAATGATTGAATGGAAGGAATTGAAATGATTGTGTGAAGGAAACGTATAATGATTCACTTCATCATTTTCATTCTTGACCTTGTTTTTTTTCCCTCTCCATTGTTTATTCACATGCAATCCTGTTGTTATTGGTCACCATTACATTCAGCCACCTTCAAGGGGAAGTTGGTTGGATGTGAGTATACATACTGGGAATCATATCAGTTCATTTTGTTTGAGCCTGTGTAACAAACATCTCCACACTAGATGCTGTATTATCATTTTTTTTTTTTTTAAACACATCTGTGGCAGTGTCCAACAGGTGGCGCAACTGCCCGCAGTGCTTGCAGTGTGCAATAAACTGCCAGCATGGGTCCCCTCTGCGATATGTAACCCCACCCCTCCCCCCTCCTCCTTGCATTAGGTAGTTGTGCAGTTGTGTGCAGTGGATGTGAACGTGATTTGTACACAATAAGCTGCATGTACAGTGTATAGTGTCGCTCTTTACGATGCATGTATTGTAGTTGTGCTAGCTATTTTGATTCCTCATTTTATCCATGTATACATACCGTTTTCTACAATTTATGCCCTTCCTCTCAAAGAGACACACCCATACAGACACACACACACAGACAAAAGAAAAAAAACATTAAAGGAGGGTTAAAAAGGGAAAGGGGGGGGGGGGGAAATGTACAGGCTCTGATGGCAAACTTGGATTATTATTGTATGTTCTGAAAAGGAGAGGAATTAAATGACAAATATTTGAATTAAAAAACAAAAAGTGTTGTGTTTTGTTGTCAAGATAAAACTAGAGCACTTGCACAAACCTGACTGCGATACTGAGAGCACAGAGTTCATAGATTTGGGTTATCGGGAACGAGCAGATAACTGTGACCCATCTTGGTGGCATTGCACCAACGCTGCTCATTCCATCTCCCTGTCCATAGCCACAGTCCAGTCCAATTCGCCCCAGCCCCAGCACTGGCAAACTGTCGAGTCATCATGAGGCAACCACTGCACTGCTGCCGAGTCACTTTGGTGGTGATCAGTGGTGCCTGTTCTGATCCAACATAAGCAGGACACCACCTACTAAGCCCCCTATTGACAACAGTAATTGCTTAATCTCGGAGCCAGCACAAGTGAGCTTTCCCTCCAGAGAGTGCTTCCACACCCATCCAAAGACCGTCCCCATGAATTTGCAGATACCAGTGACCCGGACAGACTCGAAGCAAGGCCATAATCGTGGAGAGGCAATCGAAACTTGAGTTGCCATGAGAGCAGGAATTAGACTTTTTTTTTTCCCCCAAGACATTCTGATCAATGAGGATGATAAGGATGACGCTATGGATTTCCATTCTGGTCCGAGACTGCGTGACAGAGCTGTTCTGTACATTTACTTTCATAATATATCGCGGCGTCAACCAGGCCCGAGAGATTAAGACATCTGCAATGGTGGTCAGGAAATTTGAGCAATACTGCGAGAAGCATCCGTTAAGTGGACGACACTTGACTGTGCAGTCCCAGTCTTCCCAATTGTCCTCATAACAAAGTCCGCTCTGAGTGAAGCTAGTTGGGACAGAAAAATCCCACCAGTAAATTGCTCTGATGGGAATGGAACCCACGACCTCCCAGCCGGGAGTCCATGACGCTAACCACTTCGCCACCGGCAGATGGTCATAATGTAATTTTTTTTTTGCCAGCACTGGTAGAGTGATAAGTTCAATCTGAGTTTCGAGTCAAAAACACACAGCGATGAACATTGTGAACTACACATGCACCGGCTAAATTGAAATGCATCCAACTAAACTTGAGTAGAGGATGCCTATGAAGCCGTTTTCATCATGTGCATGTTGGGCATGATGTACAACACAACTATCCCCGTCAGTGTTGAGGCATAGCTGCCACACAGCCTGAGGGCAGACGCAGTGTTTTTCAGTCGCCCACAATGACAAATTTATTCATCAAAATGGCGGACGTTTATGTCCCTGTACACTGACGAGGGTGACTATACATGAAGCAAGGTGAAAAAGGTCAATGACTGAATCAGTCTCTCGCGTCCACAATCCTCATGACCAGCAACAGTATTGATTCAACATACCTCTGTGAGCAGCTTTTGCCCACAAGACAACCCATTTGTAAGTGTGGAAGAGGGAGGGCAGATAATACAAATCTATATTTATGGCACTCCATCTAAAAGCAGCCCTAAGCATAGATCTTGGCAACCGCGTGCACACAAATGCACACACACAAGGGGATGCCCATGCCAACACACACATGTGCATACATGCATGTATGCATGCTTGTACACGCACACATACATGCACATGCACACAAAAGGCAAGGCAAAGAAGAATGCGGCAATAAGTTGCTGAAAAGTGTAGTCAAGAGAGGCGACTTGAAGGAAGAGACAGAATCAATTACAGAGAAAAAAGGAAGTCTGTTCCATGCAGACGGTGCTTGAAGAGAAAGAATGCTGTCCAAAGGTGCTGGTACAAGGGATCTAAAAGGGATGAAAAACATCAGAGAAATGCAAGGGCCCACCAGCCGTGGGTATAACTGAAGAATAATATCATACAAATACGATGGATCTTGACTGTTCAGACTTGAAACGGAGCAGACAGTAATCAGTTCAAAAGCGAACAAGAATCCAGTGAAGAGAACGAGGGAGAGGAGCAATGTGAGTGGATTCTGAACATCTGAAAATTAGTCTGCGAACATGCACCACCAACTGTCAATGCCCAGAAAACATCTTTCACAGATCACTTGAGCACACTCGGTCACATGCCAGCAACCCTCAGTCCCAAACCTTCTGAAGACCACAGAGACAGAACAGTTCTACTCGCCTACTACCCACACAACCTTGCTGTCTGCAACATTTTAGTGTAATTTTCACATCTCATAAAGTGACCCATTAATGCGAACCAATCCAGACCAATGCATTTTGCAGACAGACGCCATCTTTCAGGGCCTGCTTGTTCAAGCATCCGCCCAGCCTTCTTCCTGAGATTCACCTCCTCATAGAAACCCATCCTGCCACGACGACGACTGCAAAACTTGCCCTTTGCTCAGCACTGCTGTTGTCCTCAACACCTCCCTTGGCAAATTCACCATGACATCTTCCTTTACCTGTCACTCTTCTGATCTAGGATACATCATAATCAGCACTCTGTGTAATAAACTTCACTTACTGCACACACTCACAGGCCTGGAACACAATAATATTCCTAAGTGGCAGACTCCAACAGAGCTGGGGAAAGAAAAGAACTCTTAGAAATCCATTGGGCCATTACGGCACTTTTTTTTTACCGCACAGATACATTAACCTTTCAGAACATACAACACATGGAAAACTAAAAGCACACTACAGCAAGAAACAACTAAATAAATCAATCAAACATTTTAATTCCCATAATAACACACTTCAATGCAATTCCAACATGTTTTACCAAACCTTTTAGAACAAAAGTACCACCAACTCCATGTAGTAAAAAGAACAAGGCCACACACAGATACCTAGGTAACATATATCCAAGGGCGACGGCCTTCGCACAGACAGAAAGAGCTCCAGATTAATGAGGAGGAGTGCTTTTAGTCCACAGGTCCAACTTCCTGAAGTGCACATGTTTATGTGTATGTATATGTAATAGTTCAGGAGCCAGGTCTTCCTTCATTTCTCAGGTTTTTTCCATGCAGAGGTATATGCTAGTATGACAGACAAAACCTGCTGCAATAGTAAATTGCTTTTCTTTTTTTGTTTGTTTTTTTTAATGTCAGTGGATTTCTTGTCTGGTGCATAGTTGAACTTAATTCTCAAACAAACCTGAAATGGTACACCTTTCATGGAACAAAAACCCAATGGTTGGTGTCTTGACTGAAAAGAATTTCATGGCAATCCTTCATAAGATGTGTGGCTAATAACTGGTACTTGTTCAGGGAATGAAAAGAACGTATCATAGACATTTCTCATTTGTATGTGTGAAACTTTTTTTAACTTCTACATATTTTCTTAATTGCGTTTTGCTGAAGTAAGATTTTGGTGAATCAAAAACAAACAAAACAAACAACCAACCAAAGAACATTCAGAACATGACCTCAGGAACCATGTTTCAACAGAACAGATCAAAACACAGATGTCTGTTTAAACAGAATGGATCCAAAGCAAAAGGTTGGTGTAAGGAGAATGGATGAATGCTAGTCCCTTTCAACAGAAGGATGAAAACAAGAGGTCCCTTTCAACAGAACAGATGAAAACATCATCTTTATCCACATCCTTCTTTTTACCTTCCTTTGCACGTCACACCACCGTCTGATTCTGCTGCCAATTCCGTACCATCCATGTCTTCTTCAAATGCTTCTCAGGGTATGCTATCAACAATTTTTAACACTTTAACCTGACAATATTCATGACGATTAAAATATTAACAAGCTCTTTCTGTCTGTGCGAAGGCCCTTGGATATAGTGTGTGTGTGTGTGGGCGCGCGCGCGCGTGTGTGTGCGTGTATGTGTGTGTGCGTGCGTGCGTGCGTGCATGTGTGTGTGTGTGTGTGCTAGTAGATGGTTGGGGAAAGGTTTGGGGGAGGGGGGGGGGGGGTGCATAAGAAGTTAAGTGTGTTTTCGGGTCTTAAATGGTTATCGTTTTAGATTTTGTCCATGTTTTAGCTCTCCGTCTCTGTGCGTCTGTCTGTCTGTCTCACCCTGTCTCTCTCCTTCTCCTACCCCTCCCTCTCGGTCTCTCTCTCTCTCTCTCTGTCTCTCTCTCCCTGCCTGACGATTTGTCGCTCTCTGAGTCTCTCTCTTTCTCACCTTCACTATGTCTGCCTCTAACTCATATGCTCTCTTCCTTCCCCGTTTGGTTTGTCTCTGTCTGTCCCTCTCTTCTCTATTATCATCTTTACTGTTTCCTCCATCTCAGTTTCCCAGTCACTCATATATTGTAGTCCAGTTTTTCCCGCTATGTACATATTTTATGACAGCAAGATTGAGAGAGTGGTTGAGCAGGGGGGGGAGGGGGGGGGGAAGGTTGGAGGATGGGGGAGGGTGAGAGAGAGGGAGGGAGGGGGAGAGAGAGAGAGAGAGATGTGGGTTTGGGCACGCGGTGCACACACACGTGTGTGTGTGTGTGTGAGTGCGAGTGTGTGTGTGTGTTTGGGGGGTGTAAATGTTTGGGTATGGATTTGTATTGGTATAAATGTCTAATTTTGTACATGTACATAAACCACATGGGAAAAGGGGTGATTTTGTTTTAGAGGCCTGTTTTACCCACATATTGACGTTGAATTAATGATTAACGTTGAATTGTTTGTATTTGTGTTTTACGTGCCTGCAAAAACATTTTCCTCGTGTATATGGGGATATAATAAAAAGTCTGAGCCTGAGTCTGAGAAACTTGCACAATCCAGGGAGAAAAAAAAAACCCAAAAAACTTCCCCCTGACACAGGAAAGGAGCATGACTATACAACAGACATTTGAATTCAGCCAAGTTATTGAGGGATCACTAGCACTTCACAAGGCCTGTATACCATAGTCCAACACCTGAACTCCGGCACTAATTCCCTACTCCAGCACTTCCATAAAAACATGTAGGATGGATTATCCAATAATGCTAGCATGGGCTCTGTGTATGCAAGGAAGAAAAAAAAAAGCAGCCAAAGATGAATTTCCCAAAGCTGTTGACAAGAGCTGGAAGCAGACTGAGATGTCCTATTCTACTGGTCCTCACCTCACAGGTTCACACACAAAACCGGCAACACTACCTTTATTGCACAGAATTATTCAGAATCTGTTCACTTCAGAAAACTTCTAAACTTCAGAGTGTGGAGGCCAACGAGCACAGAACTGGTCACTGCTTATCAGCCAGATATTCATCACCTTTATCCTAATAAACGATCCCACACCAGAACAAGGCTGTATGGAGCATTTGGTGTTCTCCTTGGGGGAAAGCACCATCTCTCACACACCTTTTAAGCATAAAACACCTGTAATACACAGCTAAGCAACTGGGAAAACACCCAACCTTCATACGAGCTCATATAACTTGGTCATTTTTGTCTCCCATCCACCCTGTTGATTTCAGAAATTAATTCCATTTCTACTTTTTTTTTTTACTTTCCGGAGAGATACCTCATCTTCTTGTCCCCACCCCCTCTTTTTCCCCCATTTAATTTGTAACTTTTTCCAAAAGGAACCAACATCACAGTTCCCCGTTCACTCAAAACACCTGTCTGTCTTTCAAATACTACTCTATAAGATCTGTCTTGGCACTGACAATTGCCATCAGCCTGTTTGTGACATGATCTGCTTGCTGTCAAAACGTTTCTTCATGATGCACATATATATATATATATATATATACACACACACACACACACGTACATTCTCTCAGCAATGGAAGATGCTCTTAGGGTGTCTGATTTCAGGGAGTCTTCCAAGCACAAAAACTGACAAATCCTCCATCTATACACTTCCTGATGTGTCCACCCAGATGGCTCAGGGGTTGTTCTGTCTTCACTGATCTTCCAAGCTTTCAGCTGTCGATTGAGGAGGAAGTGGGGTGATGGTATGGAAGTGCAAGGTGGGGGATGGGGGGAGAATGGGTGAAATATCTCCCATCTTTTGCTAGGAAGCTCCGTAATAATTACGATGGCTTTAACAAAAAAAAGTTGCCTGAACTTTCCATTCTGTTGTAATCTACCTTCTGTTACCAGACAAAGTTATCCTAGACTACCAGCTGCCCTGGTGAAGGGGCAAGCGTTGCAGACTCCCAGTTGGGAGCGCCATTTATTTGCAGGATTTTTCTGCCTCAACTAGCTCCATCCAGAGTTTTGAGTTTGCTATGGACTCATCTGGGAAGACTGGGACCACACACTAAAGTTCCATCCACTTAATAAATAAATCTCCCACAGTGTTGCTCAAACTTCCTGACCAACACAGCAGAGTGTCTCTCAGGCCTGACTGACATCAGCAACATTATGAAAGTAAGCGTAGAGTAAAGCCCTACAAAGCAGTCTCAGACCAAAATGAAAGTCCAGAGCCTAATCTTTATCATCCTCGTCAATCAGCATTAAAAACAAAAGGTCTCAAGCTCTCTGGCCCTTCATGCCCTGCTCTTAGGCAGACCACAAAAAAAAAAAAATAAAAAGCTGAATGCTATGCTCTTTCTTCAAATGTGATGCTTCCCTGTAAAACATCTGATTGTTGGTAAACTCTATAACCAGACAGCAAAATTTATTACACTTGGCCTAAATATTCTCACAGATAAGTAAACTGTACGGGTCTCGCTGCTCTTTGCCACATTTATGACAAAATAGCGTGCACACTTGTATGCAAGGACAATTGTGTTTAGACCTTGCTAAAACAACCACCTCACCCACCATCCCAACTTTCAGCCTGGCTTACCATCAAAATCTCTAACACAGAACTTAGCAAACATGAAACCACCTCACACAAAGACTTTGTCACAGCGCCATTGTATGTGATGCACATTTACATTAATGGTCCTACAACTAGAGTGCTACTAATTATACATGCAATGACATACAAATACTCATCGGTAATTTTTATGAAAGGTGTGCCAGCAACCATCATCATACTTCCAACAAAAGTGCAGAAAGCAAAAAGAACTTGAAACACTGTCAACAAACACATCTGCATAAAAGTTCTCGTTACCACTTCCAGCCCGATTCTTCCAGCCATAATATCCTCAACTTTGCCTGCCTTCATTCTCATCCTACAGTGCAACTTGCAGCTGGATGTCTCTCATCCTTTTCCCTCAAACACAGCCAAACCTCTTCAGTCTTCACTGCTGTCTGCTGCCTTCTGGAAAAAAAAAGAAGAAGAAAACACACCCTGTCTATGCAGTGGTGTCAGGACAAAGGTAAGAGCTTCTGTCACCAATAATGTCCTTCCCACCTGGAGCCATTTCCATTGATGTCTTCATGGACAAAGACCAACTTGGATCCACTGTCTCCTACAATGTCTTCATGGACAAAGACCAACTTGAGGCCAATGTGTCCTACAATGTCTTCATGGACAAAGAGAACCAACTTAAAGTCACTTCCACCACTGTGATATTCCTGGACAAAGAGAAGCAACTCCGAGTCTTTTCCACAAAATTAATGTGTCATCATGAACAAAGAGAACCAACTTTTGAGCCTTTTCTACCCATAATGTGTCTTCAAGGACAAAGAGGACACACTTGTCAGCTCCAAGGCCACAAAGAAGTCAAGACAAGACTACCCGACTTGTCACTTTGTACTGGAACAAGGAAACATGCTTGTCTACATTGTATTAAGATTCCTGTTGGACGTGCTTTACCTGCACTGGAATCACTTGATTCAACGTTCACTGAGAGCAAATGAAACTTTCTCTAAAAAAAAATCCTCAATAAACGATGATGGATCTCCTGATTTGTCCATGATGGTGCATTGCCGGTTGCTCAAGACAGTTGGCCTGGTAAATGGCTTCTTCATCACACAAACCTACAGACTTTTTCTTGGGGGAAAGAGGGGAGTGGGAACGTTCCGTCCCAGTTAACATTCCTACAGCAAAGTCAGCCAGCTTTCTGTATCACTGTATACTCTATGTAAGACACCAGAGAAAAAGAAACCTGCATAAATTTTCCTTCACTTGCTTTTTGTCTCCCAATTTGTTCCCAACCCCCGGTTTGTTTAATGTCTCATCATCCTTTGAAAGTGTTCAATGAAATTATGATGAAACCGGCAGTTCAAAATTCAACCAACCTTGCACGGATTCTTCACCTGCGATGTTTCTATTAGTCTTTCAAGAGAAAACAAAAACAAAAATCTCCAGCATTTCTATGTCCACAATGATCACGAAATCAGCTGTATATGCCAGCATGAATCATCTCCCATTTCAGAGGATCGACTTCTCTTAATGCTACATTTTGATGACGGTCGTTTTTTTCCCCTCAAAATGCTAGAGGGAGAAGACAGGACAATATTCAGGTTATACCTAACAGAACACAATATATGCATCTCATATCTAAGTCTTGGCTAACAGCTTTGTTGTTTTTAAATTAAAACTCAAATAAAATGTCTGATCCCTCTTCCAGAATGTTTTGCTGCCAACTGTTGCACCCACACAACGTCAATGAGCCAATCAGTTTGCAAGAAGGCAATCGAATCCAGTTTCAAGTTCTCAGCTGCCTCTGCTCTCCCTCAGCCCACCCTCTGGGCAACCACCAGAGGATGAGGTGCATCTCACTCCAGTAAGAGGCAGTCATGACAAAGCTTGGAGAGTTGTATAGAGGAAAATGATAGCAGTGGAACTGACCACAAAGCGCTGATCACAGCACTCCATGGGTTTACCAGGAAACGAGCTGCCGGTCCATCAGGCCTTCCGGTGACCGGAACTGCTGGAGCTGCTGCGACGTCGCGAGGAGCGGCGGGGAGAGTCTCGTCGAGAGTGCTCTCGGTCGTATCTCTCTCTGGACAACACATTGGGAAAAAGACGCATTACCTTTCTAACTCCATACAAATGAACCACTAACAAATGAAACCTAATCTTTAACACAATTTCTTTTTATAGTCCAGAATGCACAGAATTCATAAGCAAAGTCCAGGCAAATTCTTAATAATTATACATACGCACTTTATGTATCTATCTAAACAAACAAGTCAACAAACAGGTATACCCAAACGCTTTAAAAACAGACACACTGCATAGAAGATCCTCCATTATTTTCAAAATAATAACAAACAAAACAGATTATATAGAGCCAAAAGTTCTTCAGTTCTTGTTAGTTCCCATCTCTGGATTCTATTGGATTTCAAAGACCCTTTAAAAAGACTGACTGATCAGGAAGACAAGCCTGAACATCATCCGAACAAATACTTCAAATCCCTGTTGGTTGATCATCAGAAACGGTGCTGAATCTTCTGAAAACGTTCAGCAACACTGCAATCTACCTAGCACCTGTATCAAAATAGTATATGTGTGTGTGTGTGTGTGTGTTGTGTGTGTGTGTGTGTGTGTGTGTGTGTGTGTGTGTGTTTCTTTTTTTAGGGGAAAGGGGGGGGGGCAGCATATCATTTTCCATGCCATGCCCTCGTAAGTGCCATTTCTTTCACACACACTCCAGTCAGTCTCCATGAACCTGCTGACTAACACAAACTCACTACAGGCATGGATGCGAACTGGAAATCAGACTCGTGACACAGAGCTTCAAAGGTCACTGAACTTCGAGATCCTTTTCAATATATAGGATGATCAATGAGGATGAAATGGATACCAGCAAGTTCCACTTCAAACTGACAGGGCCGACTCTGACACTTTCTTTCAAAACACATCCCAGCATCAGCCTGGCAAAGAGACAAGACATCTGTAGCACTGATCAGGAAACAAGATTAACGCCTGGCCTTCTCCACAGGTGGATCAACTGCCATCATTTCAGTCTTTCATTTCATTAACAGCCCAGTCAACCATGGTCAAGGCCTTTTCAGGGCTGTCACTCCTCTGGGTCAAAAAAAAGTCTGATCCTAAGAAACAAACAGCAAAAGAAAATATGTGTCCAAATGCACATCAATTAGTAGCACGGCAACTAAACTAGAGACATGCTAGGTCCATTCAGGTTCCTCCCCCCCCCCCCCCCCCTCCCCTATGAGCCCAAGGCACATTCAACAACTGTGAGTAAAAGTCAGCTAAGACTTAAAAGACAATGACAACACAATTACATGTCTAATGGGGTTTCCCACCTCTCAGCCCATAACCTTAACCATTGTACCACTGTGCCTGTTAGCATCTGTTATCTTATGAATGTCACCATTCACCACAACCTGGTTTGAATAAGTGGTTTCCATCTGACAAAGCATACTGCGATTTAATAAATGACCAAAAAACAACAAACAAAAAAAACTGAAGACATTGCTATTCCACTTTTCTTTTTTTCCCAACTTAATCTTCAGTGACTACCCCCATTACTGCTAGTTACAGAGAGAGACAGACAGACAGACAGACACACAGAGAGAGACAGAGAAAGAGAGAAAAAGATATTATTCAGTTTAGTCTATCCAACTTAGACAAATAATCAATATGTGTCTGGAGTGGACATCTGTGTATTTGTGCAACAAGCGCTGGGCCATATTAAAGGCAGTCTCCAATTTCATTCTGCTTTATTCACAAGCTACATCAAAGACCATTGTTCATAAACTTGGTCTTTGTTATAATTGTTTTCATCTTCTTAATAAATACGGATATTTCCACTGCACTTCAGTTCATAATTTTCTGACAACTGGGTAAGTACCAGCTGTACACTCAAGATTCAAACAAATAATGCTGAATCCAGGCTGCTAGCTGTCAAGAGAATTTCAGTTCCACCGCGATGAGTGAGATTTCTCACACTGCTCATTATTATCCAAAAAAAATGCTTAAACTCTTGCCAATGACCTCAACATTTAACCAAACGAGTAATCATGACAACAACAGCTGAACAAAAACTAGGAGGAAGAAGAGGCAGAACAAACAGAAAGAGAGAAAGAAGAGAACGAACAGAAAGAGAGAAAGAAGGAAGAGAATGAACAGAAAGAGCGTAAGAAGAGAATTAACAGAAAGAGAGAAAGAAGAGAACGAACAGAAAGAGAGAAAGAAGAGAATGAACACAAAGAGAGAAAGAAGGAAGAGAACGAACAGAGAGAGAGAGAAGAAAGGAAAACAAACCTAGAAAAATCAACTGAAACAAAAGACACCACAATGACGCAAGACTTTACAAGGAGGGCAAAACTCAGGTCTTTTCTCCCTTTTCAGTTCCACACTACCGCCTTGCTGCCACCTTACTGTCTGAAAAGAGAGGAGGAATGGCACAATCTGATCTATTTACAAAGCCTCAGTCAGGAGTCAGAAAGGCAAAAAAAATCAATACAATTTTTTGCTCCTTTCCCCGGGATCAATCAATAGTCCAGGCTGGCTTGTTCACACACCTTCCCTTTGTCAGTGACAATCTCACACGTAATGTGTCACTAAGACACCATCCTGACTGACAAACCAACAATGGTTGGCACATGTTGTTATCTGACAACAACAGTATGACAGGAAACATTACACGCACAAAGAAATAAAGGAACGTCAGAAAGAAAAAGGATTCAAGCCAAGAAAAACACAAACACACAAACAAACCAAGATGTTTCTCTCAATTCCACTCCTCATTTTCTGGCAACGTTACCTATACATGAATTCATAAGCTGACTGACTGATCATCTTGTTTTAAAACAAAAGAAACAACAAATGTTTACAAAGCTTGGAGACAACTTTGAAGTCCACTGAAGGGAAATTTGACCTCTGTTTACGATAACATCACAGACACAGGTTTTTTTTAAGCATTTCATCATATTTACAGAATTCTACCACCATTACTAAGGTTCTAACAAATAAAAGAATTAGTTTGATCTTTTTAAATAGCCTTTACCTTGGTAAAAGTGAAAAAAAAAAAAATTCTAAACCATTACAAATTATCAACTGAGGTTATTTACCTGCATGTTTTTTTCTCTGTGGAATGCTACACAGTTCTCAGAAATGGATCTATATCACTGCACAAAACATTGTAATCTGACAACACTTCCCCTGCCCTTAATATAATGATACATTAAGGGGGACAGGTGAAGTCTTGGCACAATACATGCAGTAAATGTACGCATGTAAATGTAATATTTATCACTTCACCTGAAGCAGGTCTTTCAAGCTGCCTGGACCAGAAACAATATGAATAGGCCAAAACTGACACACATTGACATATTTTCATATCACACAACACTGAAAGAGATGATACTTAAACTTCTCAAAAATGAACAAGTTCATAAGGTTAAAAGAGTTTAAGACACACTGCCACATAGTCGTAGAGGAGGTGAACAATTACAAGTTCACTAGTTATAGAGTTGTTCTAACAAATATCATGAAATCTTAGCTTCCATTCCATCCACCACTATAATTCAATAAAGACTGCCTCCTTCTAGAGACAGGGCTTCCTGCGACATTTTTCTTCCCGTGAATCCCATTCAAATCCTATCATTTTGAATCTGTCCACTTTCCAGTGCTGAGGTATCCTTTTTTGTCCATTTTGGCAATAATCTGTAAACTTCCAACTGGTTGTCCACAGTTTCTCTTAAACTTTTCAACCCTGATCTGTTCTCATCAGCAGACTGGGCTATAAGCACGACTGACCCGACCTGCTTGGTGTGTGTGTGTGTGTGTTTGTCCACTCAAAAGACTGGGCATACTCATGCACATCAGTTTTGCATTACACATCTGAACTGAGTTTTCACCCACCCACCCCCACCTCTCCCCAGCCCCTAGCTGTCGTCAGCAGTACAGGAAATCAACAAATCTGCACAGATAATGAGCAAGCTTCTTCAGGCAGTGGATTCCCTGATTCATAAGCCAACCATGTTGTGTGTCAGGTGGCTCAGCGGACTATTAACATATCCCAAATGCTGAACTGAAATGAATATGAATATCACTTTGTACCATGTCATATTGAAAATGCATCCAATATCAGTAGTAGCTGAAGACGCACTATGCTTCTACAACCAACATGTCCATTGCGTAAAACAGTTGACCATTATGTTACATAATCAGTCTGTTACGAGTTGTCCACTCGCTGTCTCTCATTATGCAGGGGTGCAAGTAGGGAAGGGTCCAGACACCTGAAACTGTGTTCCAGTGTCATGGCAAGTCCGGAAAAGCCTGAACAAAGGCACCTCGTCCACATCTAAAATAAAGACCAAAAAAAGTTTAAGGGACACCTTCCAAACTTACACAGAACAGAGGAGGAGGGGGTGGTGGTGGTGGTGGTGGCGACTTGTTTTCCAAACTCTTTGTATAAGCCGGTATAGGGAGGGCTCTTATCTCAACATGCTCATCTTCTGCATTTCCCAACTGCGGAGGGAAGACACAAGTAATGGCAAATGTTATCACTTATTAGTGCCTTTAAACAAATCTTTTTTCTTTTGTTTGTTTACTCTGTACCTCTTCTGCTTTAAATACTGGGGGCCTTCCGGTTCTGACTCCATTGCAAAAGCTTTAAAAAAAAAGAAGAAAAAGCGTATTAAGTCAAGGGGAGAAAAAATACAGTCATTTGTATACTGTAACAATGCTTCTGCAAAGTATAGCTATGGCAATGTCCCCAGAGGCACCAGTTCAATCTTCTAGCATCATGTTTCAAACTTATCTGTGTCTTCATTGCCTTCATTCCACCATCTCCAACTCATGACCACGTCCTCCTTTGTTTCTACACACATCTATGCATCTTTTCTCATCATGAATCCACTGATTCACAGGCTGCTCACCTGCCATGAAAACAGTGGAGAGAAAAGTTGCCTTTTGCAGATAAAAGCTCAATTAGCAGGCAAGAAGTTTACGAATGCACAAAGCAATTTCAAATGTGCCAGTTTAGAGAGAAATCTCTTTTCACTGTTACAGACCTCTCTTTCTTTTTCTCCTTTCAAAAAGAAAAAAAAAAAAAAGAAAAAAAAATCAATTATCATACATCCGAAAGCCAGAAATTATCAGAATCTGGCTACAGTCATCATGCGTCTGAAAGCCAGAAATGATCCAAATCTGGCTAGAAAGATTTGGGGAATTCGAACATCTGCTGAGCCAGATCTGCGACCTGCCCCGGATCACTTGCACCCCTGCATAAAGTCAACATTCTGACGCTACATTTTTATTACATGATTTAACTTACAACAAACTTCATCAAAACATTTGTCAACACCAAAAAAAAAAAAAAAAATTCTATTACCACTGGATAATGTTGAAATTCCACGGCCCCCCCTCTTCGGGGAGCTCAATAGCAAGCTGCCAACATAAGCCTCAGGTGGATACGACTTACCACACAACTCTCATTCTCATTACCAGATTTGTTACTCCTGTAGAAAAAGTAAACAAAGGGGGAATGAATGAACAGCACGTCAAACCTACAAAGGCGTCTAATCGTCGCGTTTACGTGCGGCAAACGTCACATCCGATCGTGACATCTGGACACCTCTCGTCTGAAGTTAGCTGGTTGAGAGAGCGTACTGTGATGTAGACATAGTGTCTCCACGTTCTATCTTACCGTACCCTTTATGTATGCCCGTGCCTGGTTAAAAATGGAAAACATACTGAAAAACATATGTCTCTGTCACGTACAAAAAAAAAAAAAGCCATTGTAAGTAACCTGCATTTAACATTTAACAACATGTGCACGACTCTTAGCACTCAAATGCATGCTCTCATACAAAAGAGCACGCGCATGCATGCATACACACACACACACACACACACACACACACACACACACACGCAATCATGCACATGCACACGCACACACACATTACTGGTTGCACTGCTGATGAATTGAGAGATCAAGGACTTACAGATTTTTTTTTCTAATCAGATTTTTTTAAACTGAATTAAAAAGCTGTTTTCTGCTCTGCGAAGGCCAAAACTGGCTAGAACAGAGCAGACGTAATAAAATACACCAATCTGTCATGATTACCAAAAGAATAACACCATTGCTACACCTGAGCAACTGGATGACATTGTTCACAAATTCGTCTTCTCTCAGAACTACCGCTTTCTCCAATGGGAATCCAGGTCATTGCTTATTGACAACTACAAATGAGCAACTGGGATGGAAAATAAAAAACACACATTTACGCAAAAAAAAGAAGGGACTGTAAATTAATGCTCATCCTTGCACACCACTTTACAACTGGCTTACAAGTATCCTGGCGTGAGCTTGTGAAAAGATATTACTGTATACACATACACACACACACACTTTCACACAAATGTGCATACACACCCACACCCACACAGTACACACTCACATACATGTACACATACACCGTATGCAAACACACTGTAGCTACAGGAACTATTGAAAGACCAAGTTCAAGCAAACCAATCATCTTGTCCACAAAGAATGATAACTAGCAAGTAGAGCTCTGTGTGAAGATGTGATTCACATTACCAATTTCTGGTTCTTCTATTTCATTTTGTCATGGTATAAACAGCAACGTTTTCTTCAGTCCTCAAGATGCAGAGGTTGCTTTTTTTCTTTTTTTTACTTTTTTTAAAGCACTCTGCAGCTTACAAACGAACACTATGAATGCAAAGACGACATGTAAACATCATGAACAGCACATGAATGTTTCCTACCGTCTGCTCTTTATATCAATGACCTGCCAAAACATTTCCAAAGAATCCTCTTCTTCATCAACTATCAGATGACTGCAATGAGAGAAGAGAAAGAGTGGGAAGACAAGAGGGTTAGCAGAAGGGGTACAGGAGAAGGTCAAGGGGCTACTGCCTGTAATCTATTATCTCTGATTTACCTCCATGTCATCAGAACTCTACCAGTACCAAAGAAAACTTGTAGCACCAAACCCTAGAAACCAAAACAACCTACATCTTTTACAGGAGAAAATATATGACAGGCTCACTCAGAAAACAGTGTCCGTCCAGTGTGAATGGCACACTCACAGAAACAATATTTTGAATTTTAATACTTGAAACACACATAAATCCTACTTGGAACTCTAGTGACATGACAACAGTACACAGCTTAAAACCAAGCATCAACCTCACCTTCTTCATATGCATGAGCAAAACACATGTGGGAGAAGGGGGGGGGGGTACACTCCAATATGATCAAGAACATTGCTTAAGCTTACCTTTGTGTAAAGTATATTTTGGCTTCCTTGCGTGAAACTGAGAAAACCATTATGCTCAAAATTCAGTTGCTTTTTTTTCGGTAACACAGCTTCCAAATTAAACCATACCACTCAAGAATAAAGAAAAAGCCATAATGTAGAGCAAGGTCTGCGAGCCACAGAGGTCAACAGACTTGCTGCCATAGGCAGCCACAGTGCAACCAGAGCATTCAGGGCCAAAAAAAAAAAAAAAAAAAAGTCCAAAAGTTCTATAACTCATACATCTTGAAAAGCAAAAAGTGAACTTAATTAAAGCAATGATATCACCACGACTCAACACCAGCCCCGACCCAGTAACAAAAAAAGTCATAATCATAAGACGTAAATATAATGGAAACTTCAAAAGGAAACAAAAGCAGAAGTGAACCCAGCTAGAAGGTATGGGAAACAAGAGGAATTGAGAACCACTGTGAATTGTACATACCGCCTTGTTTCCCGCGAAGGGCTCCACTGACGTGCACGGCAGTCCCGGGAAAAGTGTCCCCGCTTTCCGCACTGGTAACATCGCAAGTTAGGGTTGTAGGCGCCGCCCCGCACTGCCTGGTTTCTGGGCCGGGCCAAGGACACTCGGATGCGGCGGCTATGCAATGTTCTAGACATGGAAGAAAGGATACCTTTCATACTGTCTGGATATCAGACATTTGTTATCTAAGAAATGTTCAGCTAACCTTAAACTTTTCTTTAATTTTGAATAAAACTTCATTACTTCTCTGAGCACAACTCCCCTCCAATTCTGATAAGCAGGATGGTTTTCTGAAAATCAAGGCAGCAATCTTATTCCCACTGTAAATTCTGAAAAATTCTTAGTGGGATTCAAAAAGCACTCCATAGTATTGCAGCCAGTTAACTATCATTTTCCATGGAGACAATGTGTTCAAATGGGTCAGAAACAAATTTAATACACACACAAAAAAAGTATCCAACAGACACCAGTGTTGGTCAGAAATAACAATAGAAAGTATCCAACAGGTGTTGGGAAGTTCTTTGTTAACCTCTTCACTGCGCTGTTGACGTACGGCGTTCGTCATGAAAAGTGTCGTCTGCAATGCGCAGTTGACGAACGCTGTTCGTCACGATTCAACACTCTTTCTGTTTCGTCCAGCATTGCCGAAAATCCCTCTATTTATGATCCGATAAGCTCCCTTGACCACTCTTTGCTTTTGGTGTATCATTTGTTCAAGATAATTGGTTCATTTACATAATTTATGACAATCGATCAGCAAGGTACTGTGAAGTCCTACTTTCAGTATTCGAAGCTGTGGCTGCCCCACGACGAAGCTATACAGTTGCTGAGGTTATTGACGAAAAATTTACTGAGATGAAGATAGTGGAGATGAAGAGTTTGATCCAGCTAGCATCGAACTTCGTGAAGTTGATGCTAACAACCCAGAGTTTGATCTGGAAGTGGAAGAAGCTTTGTTGAATGACTCATCGTCTGAGTCAGACTCAGAGCATGGAGATCCAATCATTCAAGATGCAGGCGAGTGTATTTGAGAGATTCGTTCAATTTTATAACATAATGGTGTTGCTTTTCTTTTCAGTATAATTGTGAACAGAACAACCAAGTATGTGTATTGTATGTCTGTACCGCTGATCGGGGCCGCGTCAGCGAGCGAGCCAGTCATCAATGACCAGTGTGCTTGACCGACTTTCAAGGCGTTGGGCTCGTGTGCCAGCGTCAGTCGCTCGCTCGCTCTCAGTCACACTGAGTGTGTTTGGTTTGCTTGTGGTTTACAAGTGTTTCTTACCGATGTGTGCCCAACTCTTCCACTATGGCCTGTGTGTGTTCGTGTGAGGGGCAGGGTGGGAGTAGGGGGAAATTGTGTGTATGTGTGTGAGTGTGTGTGTGTGTGTGTGTGTGTGTGTGTGTGTGTGTGTGTGTGTGTGTGTGTGTGTTTGTTGATACTTTTTCTAGAAAACTGAAAGCACATAATGATAAACAACACTGATCTAAACAATGATGCAGTGAAGTTACTTGTTCAGAAGCATAACTCACTGGACTGTTTGCAGTGTTTGCTTGATGAAAATGAAAGGGGGCGTGCCATGCTAATGACCCAATTTCAGCTTGTGTAGTGTGTATGTGTTTGTGAATATTTTCATAAACTGAAAGCAAGAGCAGAACACAAAAATTGTTATTATTTTGAAGTGATTTTGTGTGCTGTTTATTTGAGTTTCATTGGACTAACAGAAGGGGGTGTGGCTTGTTTACGCTCTGTGTGTGTGTGTGTGTGTGTGTGTGTGTGTGTGTGTGTGTGTGTGTGTGTGTGTGTGTTTCATGCGTGTGTGTGTGGTACATTTTCTTTTTATTTCATGAAATATTTCTGTGGAAAATTGAACTCTTGCTTTCAATGTGTTACAGCTAGGCTGATGCAGCATGGAGATGATGTTCAGCCTGGACCTGCTGGTGCTGGGCCTGTTGCTGGACCTGCTGGTGCTGGGTGCAGAATGCACACATTGTGTTCAGGAAGGATGGTCACAGCAGCTCCTTCCTTGACTTCCAGAAAGAAGTCATGAATGAGATGATTTTTGATGACAAAGATCCAGCTAATGCTGAGGACCATGCTGTCAGGTTGTGTGCTCGACACTTCATCAGTGTGCTGCCCCCTACCCAAAATAAAGTGCAGCCATCAAAGAGGTGCCGTGTCTGCTGGAAGAAAGGGCAGAGGAAAGACACCAGGTATTACTGCCCAGACTGCCCCAGCAAACCAGGATTGTGTTTGGAAGACTGCTTCCGGAACTATCACACTCAGTGTTTCTACTGGCGATAGAAACTGGGTGATCTACACACCTTTCATCCTTTGTGTGGCTAGGCTGTGGTGTGGTGTGGCTGGACACTGCTTCATGGGTCTTTGTACACTGTATAACTCCAACACAAAGTGTGCTATAAACTGCTGTGAGGTCAGCATCATCTGATTATATCATGATTGACGTCTTCATTTCTTTATACTGCGTTTCAAGGAGTTCATGTGACATTCCGGCATACCATTTCATTATATTTTTGTTACAGATTTTTCATTCATTTTCCTTTCATATAACTTTTATGTAGCTATCTTCAATATCTTCTGAACTATAAGCAAATGAAAGTCATAGGCGTGATTTTTGTGTTTTTCGGAATTCTACAGGCAACAGAAACTGGGAGATGAACGCCTTTCATTCTTTGTGTGGCTAGACTGTGCTATGTTGTGACTGGACACTGCTTCCTGGATCATTGTACACTGTAAATCTTCAATACAAAATGTGCTATGAACTGCTGTGAGCTCCAGCATCACCTAATAACATCATGATTGATTTTTTTCATTTTTTTATATTGCATTTCAAGGAGTTCATGTGTCATTCTAGCATATCATTCCATTATGTTATTGTTACAAACAGATTCTTCATTCAGTTTCCTTTCATTTGATATATACTTTTATGTAGGTATCTTCAATATCTTCTGAATTATAAGCAAATGAAAAGCATAGGCTTGATTTTTGTGTTTTTCTAAAAAAATTCTTAGCATGGGACTTAGCAAAATATGACAGCAGCGAAGGGGTTAATACCAATCTACTAAAAGCCGTGTAACTCCCTCACCAGAAAACTGTTTAGAGGGTGAAAACAAGGTCATCTTTTTAACATCGCTGAGTTACAACACAGAAACTGGTCAGCCCAGAAATCTCTTAAAAGTTTTTCAAAAGAAGTGGAAAAAAATCAAACAGTTACTTTTCTACACTAACACTGATGCTACGAGGGAGAGTAAGATTCAAAAACATGCCTCTAATAAAAAAAATTTAAAAAATGAAGAATCTAAGCTGTGTCAAAAACACACCTTTACTTATCAAAAATGATGAAGCCAAGCTGTATCAAAAACATGCCTCTATCAAAAATGATGAAACAGAGCTGTTTTAGTCCTAAGTTATCTCAGTAACTGACCTAGAACAATTATTAACTATTTCTTTCAAAAAAAGTTTTATAAATTTTCACAATATGGACTTTTTACAAACCTGTTTTTGTTTTTATAACGCTTTCTTATTGAAATAAACCAGTATCACAAGAAATATACTTGGCAGCATGTGAAGAACCCCTTAATAAAATAAATGGCATTCAGGTGCACAACGCACTGCATAATTTATAGACTGAACAATTAAAAAGAGACAACATACAAATCTTTTTCTTTCAAAGGCAGAAAATACACCAAGAACTGATCAATGTACATGCAATTTTTTTTGTTGCAGAAATCACACACAAGAACTGCAAATTCATAAAGTGTGTGTATGTATGTATTGTGTGTGTGTGTGTGTGTGGGGGGGGGGGGGGGGGGGGTCATCCATAACCAGCTCCAACAGCAAACACATCACATTTTCCAACAACTTACTCTCCGTCCATGCGCTTGATGGCTTTCAAAGCATCCTCTCTGTGGCTATACACAACAAAGGCAATGGCAGGTTGTGTGCGGGGCATCCACATGTCAATGATGTCACCATACCTCCCAAACTCCTCTCGGATATCTCGTATGGATGTGGATGTGGACAGGCTGCCCACATGGATTCGGGTGCCCACACGAACACCAGTGTCTTCACCCCTGCCCCCACTGCTTCCCCGACGCCGGCGATCAGGTGTAGAGGGGGTGCGACTGCGGGATCGAGAACGTGAGCGAGAGCGGGAACGGGACCTAGATCTGGATCTGGAATGTGAGCGTGAATGTGAGCGCGATCGTGAACGCGAGGGAGATGAATAAGATCTGGATTTTGATTTTGATTTTGACTTGGACTTGGAGAGGGAGCGTGAGCGAGAACGTGAGCGACTTCCCATGGCAGCTGGCTGAGTGTACTGTCTACCAATTGGAGGATGGCATCCGGCAGAAAGTAGCTGTGGACAGATAAAAGCTGACATTTACAAATTTCATCTATCAGCACATGTGGTTTTTAATAACATACTTCACTCTGGAAATTTAAAGATCAAATTATAATCAAAAATCAATTTAAGAAAATAAATAAACAAAAGAACAGTGGAAGCCGCATGTTCATGGGCCTTCCAAACTGATGTTGCTGCCCATCTGATGTAGAAAGCATTCAGAACGGAACCTTCGTTTACAGCCCTCTCCTTTTCTCTTGACTCCATCCTCACAACACAAACACTTCTAAAGACAGATCATTTCTCTCATTGTGCCACACTATTTTCTAGCTTCAATAGCAACATCTGCCCCTATTCTGAATAGCACTGACCTACTCATAGTCGAAAACTTTTGGGGCTAAACTGTAGAACAAAATTCAAGCATTCAGTCCCGAGTTGCTGGCATCTGCTGTCTTTCACATGCACCAAAGTAGGTAGATGAAGACAGAATATGACCATTGGCTTGTAGTAGTACATATGAATGTCTTATTTATATGCATTGAATAAAACATAACGATAAAAAAAAGGCTGGTCCCCATTGCTGTTTTCGCTTTTCTTCCAATTTCCAACTGACAGAATATTCTCTATTTCATTCCACTTTTCAGTTTAACGCTGAGAGTGGGGAGACAGGCATCTTGCATACAATGTCACGCTGATCAGTGTATTTTTTTTAAACTGACAGGCTGTATGTATCAAGACTGCAGCAACATACATGACCAGCCTGATAGGTATATGGATCCATCTTGTAAAACTGTCACAATCGTCAGTCATGACATTACATTTACAAGTAAAAACAATCACAAAATAACGGAAACGAAAACCATTTCTAAGATTTAAATAAAATGATAAAGCTGCAAGGTGCCGCAATGGCTTCTTGACATGACGGGACGGGGGTGGTTAAAAGTGCGTGGCGCTAAAACAGGTTTTCAGATTGCCCCATGAAATAACACAACGCTACACCTACGCTACGGCTCCAGTCGCCTCCCTGCGTTTCATGGGGCTCAAATGGCCAACGAAGACTTCACTGAAAAATGACGTGTCACATATGATATTGTTCAGCCTAGCATTTGCTTAAGACGGCAACATAACTGTAGCACAAATATATTAGACTGTGAAAATCCAACATGCATCTAAAAACAAACGTAAACCAACCCGGAAGACAAAACAGTAAGAAATAAGAACCGTCCAGCCGAGTTCACACCACAAGCAATGAAAACTATGAACGTTTCACGATCTAAAAAGAAGACTGCGTTTTGTTACGTCTTAATTATTAGTATTTCTAGAAATATTCATTTTTTTTTCGGCAAATAAATGTCCTTAAAAATCTGTTATTGAAATAAAATTTTTGTTTTCTTTTTAAAAAGAAAGTTGATGTGTTTAAAATTTTTTAAGAATTCTTTTTTCTTTAATTCGGTTTTCGCAGTTTATTGTTTGATTTCCCAGCCCGTGACATTACGACAGTAGCGCCCCCAAGTGACAACGTGGCAAGAGGCGTACTAGACATTCAAGTACTAAAAAAGCGCCAATGTTACACGCAGTATTAGGTTGCTTTCATGACACATTCTATAAAACGGCAGGCAGGTCATAGTTCAAAGCGCGAATCCCGTTTATTAGTTTCACTGTAGAATCTGGGATTCTGAAGGGAGCTCAACGAACTCCTTCAACATAGGAAGAAGCTGTTGAAGAGCAAGTAGATTTCCGAGCTGAAAGAAACCCAATCGAAGAAATCTTCAACCCCCGAATCACTTGTGAGAGACGCTTAGAAAGCCATGTTTTCATCGACTTTCAGGAAGCATTTGATTGAGTCTGACAAGCAGTCCTGCGTATGGGCATTCATGAAGAAGATTAATATCGGTAAGAACCTTGAGCAAAAAGCTGCCAGAGCAGTTTTCTGCAATAGCAGATGAGGTGAATGATTCTACGAATACATTTGTATCAGACAGGGTTGTCTACTCACCCCCACCCTCTTCAACATAGATGAACAAAAACAGCTACCTGTGCTGCGTGACAGTCAAAAGCTCCGTAGACCGGACTCTGGCATGGAGATCATCAGGAGAGAATGTGTCGCTGTTTCAGGCTCTTCCTCTCGACAGCTGTAATGGCGCACCGAGCCCCCTCACCGATGTGAGATCTCCTTGCCAGTTTGACTGTATGCCTTTTCTGTCAACCGTCAGGACTCGCACCAGCGTGTGTCCTCTCTATTCAGCCAGATCCAATGACTTGCTTTCTCAACAGTCTCCTGTAGGGCTTTTGTCATGGCATTCCCTTTCTTCGGACCAAGTCCAGCCACTCTCATCCACTTTCTGACGCTAGCCGCGATGAAATCTCTGCAGTTGACTTCGACTGGAAAATGGGTTGCTTTCCATCCCGCCTCCTCGCATTCTTCAACAAGAGTCTCATAGCGATTTTCTTTCCACTCGTGTGCCTCGCTGATATTGTCTTCGTGAGGCACAGTGAGTTCCACCAGGTGCACCGCTTTCTCTTCCTCACTCCATATCACCAGATCTGGCTTCTTCGTTGTTGGGATGAGGAAGAATCTCTTGCAGCCCTCTAGATCTGCTGCTACCTCCCATTGACCACCGCTCTGACCTTCTGTGGCTTCACTCGCATTCTTTCTGTCAGGAACCTTGCCTCCTTGCGGCACAAATTCGATCTTGCCCAGTCCGTGTTTCTGCAGCCTAGGAGCGTATTTTCTCTCTTCCGCCTGCTCCTTCGCCATCTTGGTGAACACTTTGAGCACCTCGTTGTGTCTCCAGGTGTATCTGTTCAGAGCCAGGTGGCAGTTTGAGAGGATGTGCTTCATGGTTCCTCGTTTGCCGTACCTACACTTGTCATCTTCTTTCTAAAAATGCTTATGACAGAGGCAATAGAAGACCATCTTGGAACAGTGAGCTGGCGGAGGCAGGAATATAACCAACCAGTACAATAACATCGATGGCTTTACAGGCTGGGAAGAACTTGCCCAGCTGACTAGTAAAATACCTTGACAAAATACCCACCATACATGACATGGAAACCAGTGTTCACACACTGACTGACTGAAACCAATTTATTGTCAGATTAACTCAAGGTTGTACTGACATGTGTTCACACACACACACCACACACACACACACACACACACACACACACACACACACACACACACACACACACACACACACTCAGATGGCCAAACAACACCCAGCAGCATGAAAAAAGACACTAGAGTAAGTGGCCAAAAACTTGATATAGTGAGCAGCTTCAAGGAACTAGGAGCAGTTGTGAGAGATGAAGGGTTCAAACCAGAAGTCCTCTCCAGGCTGGCCCAAATATTGACAGTACTTTCAAAACTCAATACCATCTGGAACAACGAAACTTTTCGACATTTATTCAGATATGGCACAGCCTTTTCCATCTTGGATATAGTTAAACAAACACAGAAACCAACAATAGCAAATACAGTTAAACTCTGCTTAATTAGTGTAAAAGAACTTTTTTCATGAGGCACGGAATAGTCAACAGTAAACGAAAAAGTAGCATAACTCTTTCTTCCATGATGAAATTGATCGCACATCCAAAACGCCAAAAGAATGTTGCTTATGATACCGAATCGCCGAGCAGAATGCCAGCACAGACCACATAGAACAAACAAGGAGTCTGTTGATCTGCGTGGCCCAGAGAGAGAGAGAGAGAGAGAGAGAGAGAGAGAGATGTGTGTGTGTGCGTGTGTGTGTGTGTGTGTGTGTGTGTGTGTGTGTGTGTATGTGTGTGTGTGCATGCGCGTGTGCATGCATGCGTGTGCGCACGCGCGCGCGCGCGCGTGTGTGTGTGTGTGCGTGCATGCGCGTGTGTTGTCAAATCATGTTTGAGATGACTGATCCGTTTGAAATGATGCTTTACTGTGTACGAACTTCACTCTTTAACATCATGGGGAGTTACCATGACCTTCTTTGACAGTTCCAAAATACCAGATATTATTACCTGGCTATTCCCAGGTCGTTTTCTGTCCATTTTCAACTGATGTCAGCAGATCTCCGTCATCATGGTCCAATGTGCTGATGATAATTTGAAGACTTGATCATTGGCGATATGCGGATGTTTAATATCATGCGTTAGCACCTCCTATCCTATCTTCTCTCTCAGTGCAATGTAAAGGTCCGCGCTTTGATGCATTCAGGAAGACGGAATCTACCAGTGCATGCAGGAGTAGTGCATGAACATTCAAACACAAAAACAGCACACATATCAATACACATCCAAGCGGACACGCACACAAATACACAAATCTGCAGGCATGCGCAGGCACACAGTTACATATATGAGCGTGTTAATGTGTGTGTGTGTGTGTGTGTGTGTGTGTGTGTGTGTGTGTGTGTGTGTGTGTGTGTTGTGCGTGCGTGCGTGCGTGCGTGCGTGCGTGCGTGCGTGTGTGTGTGTGTGTGTGTGTGTGTGTGTGTGTGTGTGTGTGTGTTGGAATGTGTGTGCGTGTGTTATATACATATACATATATATATATATATATATATATATATAGAGAGAGAGAGAGAGAGAGAGAGAGATGTATTTGTTCAATCTGTAACTGACGTGATTGGACAATAGGAATTTCATTGTTCGTGTTATCTTTATGACATACATATTGTGATTGGATAATAGGTATCTTATTGTTCGTTTTGTCTGTGTGACAGATATGTTACATCAAATTTGCTTCAAAGGGTCCATGTTTCTTCTTTGTTTTGTTTTTTAACTTTCGATCAAGTGCTCTTTAACAGAAAATTGTTTTCCTTTTCTTGTATTAGGCACAGTTGGATACACCTGGACATAACATTCTTCTTCTTCTTTCTTTAAACATCCGCCATCATCATTTTGATGGTTCTGATTCCTAATCAGGCAATAATTAAAAACGCTACTGCGAAAGAATTTTGATGAATGTGTCGTTTAGTAACTCAAAATGTGCCAAACAACAGCTTTACATTCCTATCCGCATATCAGTCACGTGAAAACCTAATCATGGAGTGACAACGTAATAATTCCGGAAGTCAATTGCAGGTTTTCCAAGACCACTATTAGCGTGGATTTGTAGATCATCAGACATTTTGTACAAGACGCATGTGAGTAAACCCAGTAAAAAAAAAAGTAATCGTTCTGCATCTTGCAAATAACATCGACAATAAAATTATTATGAATATCAGTTTTTGTTCGAGGGGATGGAAGGGATGGGGGTTGGGTTGTCTGAAGGTTTAGAAAGTAGAAAAGTTTCTGATGGGTCAATGTTTCTTTCTTTTCTTCTTTTCCGTAGAGTGTCCACAATCATCAAGTTGATTATTCTGACACTTGAGTGTGTATGACCGTTTTTTATCCCACCATTAAGGCAGCCATACTCCACCTTCGGGGAAGGTGCATGCTATGTGCCCGATAATCTCTCCTCACAGACACGTATCTTCGCAGATGACACAGCTGTCTACCGGCAAGTAACAACAAGCCAAGACCAAGATGATCTACAGCAGGACTTTCATAAGCTTGAAAAATGTGAAAAGAGTTGGGTCATGACTTTCCATCCTGCCAAATGTACAACTCTTCCAGTCATCAGCCCCAAACGAAAGGGGGGCCGGAATAGCTCAGTTGGTAGAGCGCCGGACTCGTGATCCTGAGGTTACGGGTTCAAATTTCAGTACAGGGGGATTTTTCCCTCGGAGTTAACATTGGTTCAGACTCCATTCCCCATACAGTCCTTCGAATGAGACTATAAACCGAGGTTCCGTGTGTGACACGCACAACATCTTGCACACACGTAAAATCCCATCACCAACTTTCGGAAGAGAAGGCCAGTTTGGCCGTTTGTATGGATGACACGTTACACATGGCATGCACCTTCCCCGAAGTTGGAGTATGGCTGCCTTAATGGCAGGATAAATAAAAGTCATACTCACAAAAGTGTCAGAATCTTCAACTCGATGAAGGTAGACACTCAAAGAAAGAAGAAGAAGAAGAACAAACTTAGTGTCCCAAGCTACCATCTAAACAGCCAGATCTTGACAAATGTCACTTCAACGAAATACCTAGGGGTTACCATCTCTCAAGATCTAAGTTAGGACCTACACATAAAAAACATCATCAGTAAAGCAAACAAGACCCTAGGTTTCCTGAGGCGCAACCTGAAGATCAGTGCTCACAACATCAAAGAGACTGTTTACAAAGCACTGGTGTGCCCAGTTCTGGAATATGCGTGCACAGTCTGGGACCCATATATACAAAAGACCACATCACTGCCATCGAGGCAGTGCAAAGAAGAGCGGCCCGTTTTGTCAACAACAAATACCACCGACATGCAAGTGTTCAACAAATGATCAATGAGTTAGGTTGGACATCACTGCAAAACCGGAGAAAGGTTGCACGCTCGCCATGCTCTACAAGATCAGACAGGACTTAGTACATGTGGAGTTTGGAAAGGCCTTGTCTGATGGAAAATCTAAATTCAGAGCTGCAACCTCACGTGACAGAAGACTGCACTCCCATCAGCTAAACCGTCTCCAGTGTGTACGAGACTATAGACTAAACTCGTTCCTGCCACGTACCATCCAGGAGTGGAACAACAACTTGACAGAGGCTGCTGTGACATCAGAGGCTCTTGACCTATTCAGGTCAAGAGCTAGCAGCCTCCTGCAGTAAATAGGTCCTTTTTTTTTTTTTTTTTGCGTCAGCCTCCCCAAAGTGTCAGAATAATCAACCTGATGATTGTGGACACTCGACGGATGAAGATGAAGATGTGTAACGTGTCATCCATACCAAAGGCCAAACTGGCCTTCTCTTCCGAAAGTTGGTGATGGGATTTTACGTGAACGCAGCTCCCTCCAGACCGAACTCCACTCCAGACCGAAAACTGTCGGAGAGGGGCTGTGGCAATCTCTGCTGGCAGTACCTAGCATGGACCAAGCTTTTTAAAGGCTGTTTACACCTCATAGTAGTGAAACTCACCAGCTGCAATACATTGCCCTGTAACTTTTACTTTAGTCCGAGCGACTATGTATTTAAAAAGATTTATATTCTCGCCAGGGACGTGTAAAAACAAATCATTAGATCTAAAAACTGAACACCACCATCATTAAGGCAAAAAAAAAAATCACAATTGAACGGTGCAAAATGTATTGAAAGGGTTTTAACCTGGACTTTAGAGGTTAGCCTAGTTAGCGGTAGGTCTCTTGACACTATGCTTTCTTAGCACATACACATTCATACACTCTAGGCTCTTGCACACAGACGTCTCACAACTCATCCAGTATGCCCTTGGAGGGCTTCTGTGGTCTGGGAGACCATGCCTGGGAAAGGGGCCTGGTTACCAGCCACGTCCTGAGGGTCAGCAGGTGTCAAGTCCAAGAAGGCCCCTGGTTGTGAGCCACCTCCTGTGAGTCAGGAGAAATAGTGTCTAGTCTGTTGTAGCGTGCTAGGACCAATCCTGTTTGTCATCTACATCAATGATCTGCCAAATACAAAACACCGTCAAATTATTTGCAGATGACACAAAGTTATATGCCGCAAGCGGTGACCAAGAATCAACCGCATCACTCCAGCAGGACCTAGATAGCCTTCAGAAATGGTCGGACGATTGGCTTCTGAGATTCCACCCACAGAAGTGCAAAGTGATGAAAATTGGCACACGGAAATCAGAAGCAACATACCATATGAAGTACACGGATGCTGAAAGCGGATCCAGCAGAGAAATACCCCTGGCAGAAAGTGAGGTGGAAGTGAATCTCGGTGTTCATGTGGACAACGACCTCAAATTTAAGCAACACGTTGCCAACGTCACATCAAGAGCAAACAGCGTAATTGGCGTCATCTGCAGAACCTTCGAGTTCTTGGACTGCAAGCTCTTCATCCAGCTATACAAGACATTAGCAAGGCCTATCCTCGAGTATGGACAAACTGTGTGGCACCCCCGACATAAAACACTCTGCAAAGAATTAGAGGATGTGCAGCGCTGAGCCACAAAGTTGATCTCCTCAATCAGAGAACTACCATATCCAGCAAGACTAGAACGACTTGGCCTGCCCAACCTGGAGCACCGTTGTCTCAGAGGGGATATGATTGACACCTTTAAATAGGTCCATAGAATTTACAAGACCGAAAAACCTAAGCTTGAAACTCCTGGGGATGTAGGTACCAGAGGAAATGTGATGAAACTGTCCATGCACCACACCCACTGCGATACCAAGAAACATTTCTTCAGTGAAAGAATCGTCAAAACATGGAACAGTCTCCCAGACGAAGTGCTCCTGGCACCTTCTGTAGAAGTTTTCAAGAGTAGGCTAGATGCTTGCTGGAGGAAGAAACCCTACCAGTACAATCCGTCTTGCCAATAAGCCACGCATGCAAAGTTATTAGTACACTAGCCGTATAACCCACACGGATCAATGAACAGGACTTCATAGAAGACCTCATACATCGTATAGTTCAAGTTCAAGTAGTCTTTCGTCTTTGGGGCAATACAGGAATGCTGGATGCTCATTCAGAGGAGGGCTGTTAAGTCCAATGAGTGTAAGTCTAGAACAAGTCATCAGAACAGTGTCATCGACTCACTGGGTCTGTCCTATCCTTTGGACCAAACTTTGTTCCATACATGTTCAGGTGCAGCCAAGATTCTTCTCCTTCGGGGGTTGGAAGTTGTTCTGTCAGAGGGTCTCTCTTGTAGTCTGCTGGTGGCAAGTGAGAAGTTTCTCAAGCGGGGTGCACTTCTGGTTCCAACTGGGCTAGGAATTACATGCTTATGCGCAGTGAACCCATGTGTCACTGCATCGGTCAGACATCTGACGAGAAAGTTATCATTTTCCTAGTGATGAACTTTTGGCTCTTAAAATACAAGTAAAAGAGCACTTGATGCAAAACGAGGTCTCTGATTGTACATTGGAGTCACTTGACCCCAAACTCTAAGGTCAAGACAAGTGACGTCAATTGATGTAAGGTGACAAGTAGGTCAAGGTACAATGGCTGTCACACACCTCTGACCCACCATCAGAGCGGTTCGAACTTTCCAGGTGAAATTAAAGTCTGACCAAATATAGGTATTCTCATGAAACCCAGGAGACATTTGCAAAAGTGAAAAGTCTACACATAACATACATTTACAAGGACAAAAGAAGACTTGGACTTAGATGCTCCTGCATCTTGCGATGCATGAGGCAGTCAAAGAAGTCCTGTTTTTACATTTATGCTGCCAAGGTGAAGGCACACTTGGGAAGTTACTTCCTGTTTCTGTTATTATGCTCCAGACAAAATTTGCCAGAGCAAAGCGGCTTGCAGAAAGCTACCATAACATGCTGCCTCCTTTTTTCTTCCTTCACGACTCATTAGGTCCTGCCAGAGGCAGACTGTCTACATTTTCAGTCACATGCACAGAAGATTGGCGAGGAGTTGTATCAACATGAGATTTGCCCAGATCTGCTTTAATTCTAATCTTAAAGGAAAAAGTTTTTTTTTAGTGAGAAGCATTAGCTGTATATTTTTTTTTTAAAGACAACTCTCTCATGTGCAGGAGATTACAACATACACTAAAAGGTATGATAAACATCAAATAAATACACTATACTTTGAAATACTTTGTGGATTTAAGAGACAACTCATATGCAGGAGATCACAACATAAACAAAAGGGTATGATACTTGAGAAACAGCAACACTACACTACACACTATCTAATTAATTTGGATTTGTGCATGAGAACTGAGATGCAGCCAGCGCATGACAACTTACGCCAACACTGAAACTAATTGGTACCAGTCTGAACATTAGAATTGTTAAACTTAAAGAACTGTAAATCTGCACACATGTGGCCATGTGCTTTTTAAAATCTTGTTTGGGGAAGATCAGTGGATCACACAACTGTCCTTTTTACTAAACAGCAAACAATATTTCAGCAGATTTTGATTTGTGGACTGTTTGTATAAACAAACAAGCAGAATTAATAAAACATATTGAAGATAATAACAGAGTCAGATTTGCTGTTTTCCTTCTATCTTCTTCAAAGGATTTTTTGTATGCTTTAAAAGAAATAGCTTAGGTTGTTGTTCAGGTAGCTCAGTAGAACATTGCCTTTTTTTTTCAATAGTTCAAACCTGCTGCACAAAGTGTAAACCATGTTTACCAATATTATATGTGTCAGTAATTTTTTTTGGTGTTTATATATATATATATATATGTATATAGACAAATTAATCATGGCTGATACTAGTGATAGATATGAAGGTAAGATTACAGGCAGGAATAACGATCAATCAATCATTAAACTTCCTGAATCCTACTGTCAAGAGTATTTTACATGTAGTCTTAATATTATTTGTTGTTATTATTGGTGTTCATAATACTATGACAACATATAGTTTTAGATAAACAAACGGAACAACAACAAAAAAGCACATATGCATGCATGCACACACTCAGCAGACTGAGAAACACCACTGAAGATCATCATGACTCTTTTGTTATTTTTTTTTTTTATTTTTTTTTTAGAAAGGGGAGAGGATTGAATACAGTGCAAAGACATTGCCTGCAGCGTTTACCCGACAACATGTTCTTGTAAGATTGTAAAACTAAAAGACTTTGAAATCATAAGCAGCAACAAAGAAGAGAGGTTTTGATGGGTCAGAGTTGTGTCACATGATTAAATCACACACACACACACACACACACACACACACACACACACACACACACACACACACACACACACACAAGCATGTTAGCGTTGGCCTTGCGTTGTTGGACAGAACACCAACTATGTGGCAGTTATATTTGCTACTGTAATCAGATTAGCAATTTGGGGGTCATGTACTGTTCCACGTCTCAGCCAGTGCGCATTCCGGTCTGTTCCAGTAGCTTTAAGATTGTCAGTGTACCAAGTCGCCTGTGGTAGAAGCAGAGGGATGGGAAGAGGAGGGGGGGGGGGGATCCAGAGGAGGAGGATCAAAATAAATTCCTTGTGTTTATGTTTCAGGAAGAAGAGTGATGTCACGATATCGAAGTTCCAGCGTCGAAGGCAAGATCTATGTGGGTGATCTGCCCCCAGACGCTTCAGAAAAGGAGATAGAAAGAGCCTTCAGTTATTATGGACATTTGCGTAATGTGTGGGTGGCTAGAAACCCAGCTGGGTTTGCTTTTGTAGAGTTTGAAGATAACAGAGATGCAGAGGATGCCGTGCGTGCCTTGGATGGAACGTGAGTCCATGTTTGGGGTGCATACATGTGTAAACTTCAATCTGGATCTTGTATCATTGGTCATGTATAGTTATTTATTTAGATGTTGTCTTCATCAGTACAATGAGTGGAAACAATTTCTTTCTTTTTCTTTTTTCTTTTTTTTGACAGTGGCATGTGTGGAAACAATTTTTCTTTTTCGTTTTGTTGTTGTTGTCTTACAGTAACTTTAATTTTTCTTCTCTTTTTTTTTTTTTAAACTGGAAGTTGACATTGACTTCTTCATCTGTTGAAAAGCAAAGAACTTAAAAAAAAAAAAAAAAACAGAGAGAAAAAGCAACTCTTGATTATGTGTATTATGACATGGTCACATGGCCCTTTTTCTTAAGTGGAAGTTTATTTTCTTCAAATATCTTTTGAGAACTTTATAGTATCCACAGTTTCTGTCAGTTTAACTTTGTTTGTATGTTTGATTTTTTGAAGTAAGTAAGTGACTTTTTGTTTTCATTTTTTTCCCCCTTTTTTTTAATGCATTTTGTGAAAATGTTGACATGGTAAACACTTGGAACACGCAGGATGATCTGTGGAAACCGTGTGCGTGTGGAGCATTCAACGGGTCGAGTTCGTCCCAAACCGTGGATGAGAGGTGGGCGAGGACCTCCCCGGCGGGCTTTCCACCCAGACGATCGGTGCTACGAGTGCGGGGACCGTGGCCATTATGCCTATGATTGCCACAAGTACAGCAGGGGTGGACGCAGATCTGGTCGCAGGTTTGTAGGCTCTTTTCCATTGTATTATTAGCACCATTTTTATTCTTGCACTTTGAGAGAAAAAAAAGCATTGTTTGGAGCATTGGTATTTGTTGGTGACATTTATCTTTATGAAACAGCTATGTTTTGAGATTTTTTTTTTTTTTTTTCAGCTGTAGCAAGTCTCTACAGAAAGAATAGTTCCAGTGCTGTACATATTCTTTCAGATTTGCTATCAGAAGATTCACAGAGTTCACTCATTAGAATATAGAGGATGACAGATAAACTTAGTGAGGAGAAATTGATAGACGTCCTTCACTGTACAATACATATACTTTAGACATTCTTATAGTCAAGAAAAAAAAAAGGGGGGGGGGGAACGACCTGAAACCTGCTTCAGTAGGAGCTTCTCCTTTTCTCTTTCAGTGGCATTTCTTTTTTTGTTTGTTTTTTAACCATCGCTGTATGTTGCCTTAATTCTTGTACACCAGATCATGGGTAAAAATTCACCTGTTGTTCTGAAGAGCATTTACACCCTTTCTTTTACTTTGTGGGTGAAAAATTGACGTAGTGAAACCTGCACGGCATAAAACATGTTGTGGATGGAAATCAGCCCATGGCTTACTATTCGTTACATTCGCATGGCATACATGGTGAGTTGATATACATCTATAGATGATAGTCACAGGGAAGTAAAAGTACTACAGGCTGCTAATTTCGAATTATAGTCGCATCCTGTTCTGTATAAATCACATCCCCTGTCTTTTTCCAAGTTGTTCCATTTTTCTCGTTCTTGAGGGTTTGATATCTGCAGATATTTGACAAGGACATCATGCTTTTTTTTCTTTTTTTTTTAATAAAGAATCACTGGCCAATGAAGTCAAATTTTTAATGTAAAACAAATGAGGATCTGAACTACAAAGACCCCAGTAGCCATCTAGACTACCAGCCAAGTGAAATCTTGCAGCCAGGCATTTTTTGGGTTGTTTTTTTTTCTGATAGCCCCTAAGGTTTTGTCAAGATGCCTGTAGCTTGCTACGATTTTATCAGTAATGCTAAGCTGCTATACTTTCTGACAAAATGCTATGCAAAAAAAAAAATAATAATAAAATTGGGCTGCTTCATGGGCTTAAAGAGAACTGAGACAGTGAAGATCTTTAGACTGTTTTGTAGAATTATGTCATTGAAAATTGGGCAAGTCCAGTAAGGAAAGGATGAAAAAGTGAAAGAAAAATCGCGAAATAAGATTGTAATTTTTGCCACCTTGGCAGTTGACACAGTGACAAGTTGGGGTTTTTTCCACTTGAGTGTTAAAATCAAGTTAGGTAATGTAGAAAATAAAAACAGACAATGGAGAATCGCTGGCTCTGCTGTGTTGCTTGCATCCAGTGCATTTTCGCACAGTACATGTCAGAGACCTTGTGCACATGTATGTATGCTTGTGTAATTTGGTGTGTTTTTGTATGCACACTTAACACCGGTATGCAAGTTTGCCATTTGCAAAAAAACTTACTTCAGTAAAATTTCCAAGTAGAATCTGACATATTTTTTATCATTTTTTGATTAACCAAAGATCAGGAAAGAAAGAGAGCAGAGTGAATGAGAAAGGAAGAGGTGATATGGATGCAGTAAAAGTTTGCTTACAAATTCATCAGAAATTTTGTCTGGCATTATTTGCCTTGACTTCTTCTGTGGACTGGCTGTCATTAATGTTTATGGCAGGGAAGAATGTGCTGCCTGTCCGTTTCCACCATTAATACAGATGGAAATTCATGTTCTGCATGCAGCAGGTGAAAGTTTACCCATGATGCTTGGTGCGCAAAAATGTGATGCTTGCTTTTAGTACAAACCTTTCTTCTTTACCAAAGAATGCAATTTTTGTGAATGAGAGGACGGGAAAAAGCCATTAAATTTTCAGCATGTAAGTTAACCTTAAATAGTTAACACTTCTGGAATACATTTTCGGGTAGATTTTCAAGCACAGGGTAGGGAGAAGGATAAAAAGAAATATTGAATTTGGTGGAGAAAAAATCCAGAATCTCAAGATTGGAGAGTGGGGGGGGGGAGGGGATTATTGACTGTGCTGTAAAGAATCATTTCATGCAGTATATTCTCATAACAGCTAAAGTAGTTATAAAATGAATTATGTTGTG